>JAMKCH010006742.1:0-46039 GCA_023653785.1 Ophioderma brevispina | reverse complement strand
TTCTCGATCCATACTCGTTCCCTTAGGTTTCTTTTTCTCCGGGTACTCCGGTTTCCTCCCGCTTCTAAAATCGAGCTTCTTGGCATAATCTGTTCTGGTATTTGGTTTTCTTGATGTGCTGAGCACCTTTATTCCATGGCTTCCGCAGCACCTTGAGCCGTTTACGTGGATATGTCGAGCCGTTAAAATACACATTTTTATTAGACATTTCCCAGTACAACGCGCATTCTGATTGCCGCACAGCCATTTTTAAAAAATAGGCGTCTGTTTTTTAGCTCTTAATTTCATCGTTGAGTAGCGTAGCTTATTTTCTTATTGCATGCTTGCTGTTAGTGTAATAAAAACTAGCTTCTGATCTGATTGGATTTGATACGCATGACTTTCGATTATGCGCTGAATCCGTCTCTGAAGGCGGTGCGGGTAATTTCTCAGCACGCCCTTTCTTGGTACAGAGTGATCCATAATTTGCCAATTAATGCTCTTGTGTTCATGAGGCTCTGATCTTCGGTGTCTATTGAGGGAAAAGAAACATAAATCGGAATAACAAAATGGCACGGTCAGAACCCTGATGGTTCCCTGGACACAATAAGTACTGAAAAAGTAATCTTTTTGTATACTTTTTTTTTGTATACTTATGTGTACTTTAACGGCAAAAGTACAATTAAGTTACTTTTAAGGTACTTATTTGTCATTTTTTAAAAATACTGAAATACAGCTATATTGTCTAGTTGTATACTTATTTTATACTTTTCCTTAACTTAGCACAGACTCTGTACTTTGTACTTATTTTACTGATACTTATTTTGTACTTTTTCTGTACTTAATTTGTACTTTTGTGTACTAGTTTTGTTTTTTCAGAGCCATAGGTGTACTTAATTTATACTTTTCTTGGACTCAAGAGTTTTTTACACAATACTACAGGGACAGGTCCTAGGTCACCGACTCCAAAGACTTCAATGTACTTATTTTGGTATTAACCTGCCATGTACTTAAATGGTACTTTTTTGTGGGTTTAGAATTCACCACCAAATCACAATTGTTTTTGCAGTACAAGGTCGGTCATGTGATTTTCCAACTGCCATTTCAAATCAAAACTACAAAATGGTCTGTTACAGTACATTAATCATTGGCTCAGGAAGAAAGAAGTTTTATTGGTATTCATGAGATATATTCATCATCACATGCATATAGCAGAGGGGGACCATCCTGGTATTGATGTTTGATCCATATATACATATGCCTATGTGTGGTAGGATGTAAATCATGTAATTACATATAAGATCAATCACAAGTGGATATACCTGCAAGCCTGCAGAATTTGGAATAGTTGAAGTATACGTATCTAGTTTGTGTGTTATCATTTTGGAAAAAGTTCAGCTTGTATTCTTCATATATCCCAAGATGAATAAATTATTGTACAGTATGAAATAGAAAAATTCAGTCGGTATTCAGCGTGATATTTTGTCACCCAAATGGCAAATATGTTCCCTGATTTTTTCACGCAAAAAGCCTTTTGCAATTCAGGTCTCTGTTCAAATTTACACTCATCTACCCACACTTCTTGTGTAAAACAATTTGTATAACATAATTTTATTTATATATCTGTTTGCTTTGTGTTGCAGCAAAATTTTGTTTCTTCTGGGTTTTACCCATTATAACTATCAAAAAATCTATATTTCTCATGGATAAACTGACAATCAAATGATTGATTAGTCATTTTGGGATTCATGTTTATTGCCCAGGGTTTATTAACTGTATAAATTAACTCTGAAGAAGTGATTGTGTTCACAGAATAACAACGCCATAGCTGAATTTTTCTTGCCCTGTTTATTTTTGCACACTCTTGATCTTGATGCATAAGCTATATTGCTACTCACAAGGTTTGTGGGGGGGGGGGCTGCAAAAAACCTGAAGACTATTATTTTAACAAAGTACAATTACTAAGTAACTTATTAATAAGTATACTTTTAGTATGCTTTTAATAAGTATACTTTTAGTATGCTTTTAATAAGTATACTTTTAGTATGATTTTAATAAGTATACTTTTAGTATGCTTTAATAAGTATACTTTTAATACCTTTAATAAGTATACTTTCTATAAGTATACTTTTAATAAGTATACTTATATTGTACTTTTTCTTATACTTATTTTGTACTTTTTTTAAAGTATACTTATTTCGCTTTCCAAATAAGTACATGTTTAAAAAGTACTGTATAAGTACAGTTACTAATTTGTACTTTATTTTGACCAGGGGTACCTCTCCTTGGTGGCACCCAACTTAGACTCCAGAAGAGGTTGAAGAAACTTAGACCAACCTGCTCACGGTGTATCATGTAAAGCCGAAGTTGCCAAAGATCAAGGGCCTTCATGATAAATGTGAGCCTTTGCCAATGATGATCCTGCATTGCAGAGCGCTAGCCAGCCCGTTGGGTATGAGGGGGGCAATTTCTGGTAGGTGCAACAATTTCCCTATCACAAGCAAAAATTTCCGTCGCGAGCAAAAGAACCCGAAAAGGGCCTGATTTAAAATGAATATCTGTGTTTTATTTCCGATTTTCCCCTCAAAAACATTGTGCAGAGGGCCACACTTGCCCCCTCTTCACCCACTTGGCTACGCCGCTGCCTGCATGCCCCTTTTATAGATCCGTTCAAGAATGAGATCTTCATTAACAGTAAGCCAAGGGTGCCATAAGGGGGCCGCGATTATTTCAGCCTTCGGCGCGAACGAATCAGAATAGATGTTAAGGACATTAGTGGCAAGTGAAGGAGTGAGGAACTCCAAAAGTGCAACTTTTGGTTATAGGGGTGTTTAGTTTTTTTTACATCTTTTGGGTTGTTGATGTTAAATGAAAGAGCAAGGTAACAAAATGTATTTTCGAAACGTAAAATGTATTGGACTTGGCACAATATGATTGAAAAAAAGTAAATGTGTTGCAAAATTAGCCAAATTCACACTGATTTGGGGACAATTTTAGGCCAAATGGGTCACAAAAAAATCTCGCAAAAATTGGGACCAAAAATTACAAAAAGTTATTCCATTTTCAAGCCAGGGGAGCCATTAGTGAGGTGTGCCAAATGAGCCAGTAAAGTCAAAATCGTGGTCAAAGCATGATGCATGAAGATCCAATTAAACAGAGATTATCTCTACACATGCACGAAAATACTAGTATGCTTATCGGCTGAAGAAGCAAGCATTAATTGAATGACGAATCTTGTAAGACTGTGAAATCAACTGATTGTCTCAAGGACCAGTCCATTTCCATATTAAACTACTGGTTTTAAAAGTATTAAACTGGTTTCAGTTGGTTTTAACTGCTTTTTACAAGTCCCAGTTAGACACAGTAAGAGGAGTTCAACTGGAAATTTTAACCTGTGTTTCCAAGAAAATGTGACACCTTTATAAGGCCATTGGCTCTGTCACATTTTTTTCTTACAATCTTTTCACTAATATTGAGGATTTCTACATTCTACTAGAGCCCTGCTAAGCGACAAGTCGTCTCTTGTAGACGTCGGCTGGGAGGATCCAGGGACAGAAATTGATTATGGAGAGATGGGGGACAGGAGGAACAGCAGGTGATCCTCAGGTAACAGGGGGGGACCATAGGGTCCACAGGTTTGAGTGTGGGAAGCCCGTTGCCTACGTGGTACAAGTACGCCCGTCACTAAAGGGAGGTACACGGGACAAATATCCTGAAGTGCCCCCACTGCAATAAGTCATTTATGCATCAACTCGCCTTGAAACACCCATGAAAAGTGGCAAGCTGCTAACTAGGGAAGATATCTCTGCTCATCGACAAAAAGATTGAAGGATCTAGTGGATAAATCTCCTGAAGTGCCCCCACTGCGATAAGTCCTATGAATCAACTCGGCCTTGGAAAACCATGAAAAGTGGTGCAAGCCGCTAACGCAGGAAGATATCTTTTGTCATCAACAAAAAAAAATTGAAGGTTCTAGTGTGGTCAACGGAAGGGGACATGTTTGGCTCGGCACCCCTAGAAACAGACACAGTGGAGCAAGGCAGGAGTTTTTAGCTACATCGAACAGCTGCGGATTAGAGCAAGAGCTTGTACAAGAGGACGTGGTTGGGGGCAAAGCGTTACTCTTGGGGATCAGCACTACAGGTAATATTATAAAGCGATGGTTCAGGGAGGAAAACCTCACCTGCCTGCCAGATGAAGACCGCGGTCCCAAGAGAAACTTGGATGGCTGATGTCTGGGATCTGTTTAATTTATTTCCTTTAAGGATATAGATTTAAGTGAGGATTGCTGGCAGGCAGCGGCCTGGTTATCGCCGGGATGGCTTGGGCCGGGAAGGGGGTGTGTAGACTATGGTTCCTCCAATCCTCACCCTTTTCCACCCCATCCCGGGTGGGATCTTTCATGATCTCTGCAGGAATTCTACCTTACCTAAATACTAGTTTAGGGATGTTTATTTTTGTATGCGCAGCGTGCACCATCTTTATTTTTATATGTTAAGGAGGGCACAAGATTTAGGACATCGTCACTGAGTAATCGTGTACAATAATAGGCCTTAGGCATAGCCTATGGCTACGGCAGTGCAAAGATCTAGGCTAAGCGATTGTGCACTGCATCCAGACTTTAAAATATTTTGGTCATGTATCCAAGGCTGGTGGAAAACAAATTAGGAGGTGATATGCAGGGAATGGTGAAGAGAAAAAGGGGCAAGGGGACCCAGGCTTGACGGTTCGACCAAATCAAGGCTGTTCATGCCACGCCCTCTTTTGAATGTGCTATCTCTGCTGAAGATCGTTCATCCTTGGCATCGCATCACTGAGGTCACGAGCTGTCAGCCTTGACAGGAGTGAACCAACAAACCGATCATATTCTACTACGTGTTACAAAACTGGACTCAATTTTGTAGAAATTTGAGAAAAATAAACTTCTTAGCAGTTTGTGTTCAGAAAAGGAATCATTGTTAGAGCAGAAGGTTTATACTGGGTTACTGTCTGTTCAATTAAACTTAGATGTCCGTTTTTTATTATTTCACAAAATATACTCTTTCGGTGAAAAAAATCACGAAAGAAAAGTTGTTATGCATCATTGACCCAAACAAGATAATTGGGTCTCCAATTTGAAAAACATATTCTTCTTTTGATTTTTTATTCAGTTTACACTGATTTTTTATTGGCATAACGCCAAACAACCTGGGTCCAGGTAACTATGTTACTTTTGACTCTGAAACTTTGATGGCAGAACCATCACAAATTACGGGCACATTTCAAAAAGGCATGGTCATATGAAAAATTATGATCATGGACCTTGCTTTCAGTTCAGGTGTTTGCGTGTGCATAATGCAGGACATATAATGCATCGTTGAAATAATGATCCTGACTGTTGTATTCAATTGGTTACGAACAAGCAGCTAATGTGTGTGTAACCTTGGATATCATTCTCGTTTTGTATGCAAAATTCAGTGCACATAACACGGTGCGGATTTGAAAGACTTCAGCGCACCCGTAGGTAAAGCACAAGGCACTGCAACTGAAAGGAAGCACTGGGTGTACGCCCGTGCGTCGCCACGTCATACTTCAGACGAGACGAAGTATGATAGCCATTGCCAAAATATATAAAAACTCGACCCAAAATTGGTTACATGTGTGCGTCCGCCGGTAAAAAATTGACCCATGTTTATAATGATCAAAATGTAAAAAAAATTTTTTATAAATGATTATAATTGCTCATTTGTTCATTTGACCATTTCTATAGTTGGCTTGGAAATTTTGCACCTTTTATAGTAATCTTAGCAAAATTGGCCCATTTTTCATAGTAATTTTTCCAAAATTGGGAAAAAATCACCCATTTCATTGTGATTTTACCAACCCAGAGCATCATGATGCAGTAAGCCTCTAATATGAGCCAGTCAAAAGACAACAACCAACATCTTTAAAGTACCTTTATATATTATTTATAATAGAAAATGGCAAATTAAAAAAAAAAAAAAAAAAAAAAAAAAAAAAAAAATTAGCAATAAGAAAATGATTTGTTAAATTCAATTCTTATACATTAATTTTATTGACAACCACAACAGCAAACAACACAGTCAAGGTTGCAGGCAGACACACAAACAGGCCACATACATTCTACCAACTCTTACACTCATACATTTCAATAGAAAACAATGTCCCACCAAAGTGAAAAGGAATCAAATCAAAGGAAACCCATTTTCATTTTTCACATGTATGGAAATGTTAAATAACCTGCAGCATATTCCAAACAAGAATAGCCCTTAAAATGCCAATCTGCCCTAATGAATTTAGTCGACTTAATTACACACACACACACACACACACACAAATAGTTATATTTCAAAATCTCTGAGTCGGCCTTGTGAATTAGGCTTGTTATTGGATACCTGAAAAACACTTAAGCGTAGGGTATGCATGATTCAATGCTATATACCGCTTTGAATCTGAATTTTACTATCATACACACTTCAGTAAACAGTTTACTCTAAGTTCCATGTTGATGATGCCAATGTTTTTCACATCCTCTCAATTGCTTTATTACATAAAATCTTTTTCAATTAGGCCAACAAGTTATGTTAGTCAGTTGTATTTTCCAAGCTAACTTAATATAGTTACTACTTTTTTGTATGAATTGAAGTCATAAAAAAAAAAAAAAAAAAAAAAAAAAAAAAAAAAGAAAAAAATTACCATGAATGCAACACTTCAACACATTATTTTCATTGATTGTAGTGGCCTGCCCTTTATTCTTAACATTTATTTCTTGTGTGTGAGTAGGCATATAATATCTACATTTGACTTGTTGAGACAGATTATTTATGGAAAGGAGCTTGAGGTAAGCATTTGCAGTTATAATATAGCCTACTGATTTTTTCAAACAATGACATGCTACAGAACGGGGAAGGGGAAATAATAAACCCGCACCATATTTTGATCATGTAATAACAGCTCTCAAGTAGAATACAGTTCTCTAAAATGTTATTGATTCCATAAAGTCCTTTAGATGCTGATGTAATATCATTAATCTTTGGTTATTTATCGTTCAAAATCTGTTAACTTGTTATCTTTAATTCTGTTAACACTTCAAGAGTAACAGGTTCAGGACAAACCTTGGGTTTTAACCTAACTCAAAACATTCCACACAAGGGCAATACAACTTTGCCAAGATCAAGTGTAAAATGAAATAGTAGAATAGAATAGTAGAAATTAGTTCGTATTTGATATGACAATAAACATAGTGTGAAAAGACATTAATTTAGTAATTTGTTTTTACACTATATCTAAATTGCCACGATTAAATAAGAAACATAATTTACAAGAGAGCTTAAAAAGGCAATGTGCCCTAATGAATAGAGGTTCTGACTTAAATTGGCTGATTTTGCATTATACCTGAACACCTACGGTACAAATCAAAGATCTGTACCTCTTTGAACATTCCATCATAGTACTTCAGTAATAATTACTAGAGAAGTTAATGATGATGATGACAATTGTTTTCACAAATTCCTTAAATTCCTATCTTAGCCAACAGTTAATTGTTGTTCATATCTTTTCCAAGGAAATTAAAAGGTTACTTCTTTTGGTTCTTACGGTAATGGATTTAATAAAACATGCTATTTGAAAGTCATAATCGCATGAACGCAACACATTAACACATTGCTTTTCCTGATCCCACAGCCTCAATTCCGCTTGACTTTAACCCAAAGGGTTGAGATTTTACATCATCGGCATGTTGCCTAATCATACTTGCCCAATTTGGATCTACTCCTGGAAGAAATTAGTCATTTTATTTTCTGTCCGTAAAAGGACCAGAAATTATAACACCGTGGGCCTCTGGGGCACCGTGATATAAACTTTTGTTAATAACATTCAAACCGCCTCATCAAAATAAACTGAAATTTTGTAATAACCTTTTCTCGGGGTATCTAATGAACTCCTAACTTCTTCATTCTCATAATTTTCACTACTTTGCCCTATAGTTTCTTTCAATAACTTTATTGTCAATCCAATGTCTAAGACTACATGATAATATTTGTGTAGTATAGTCACATCACTCTTATTTGCAAATGGTGCTATATCACTGAACTAAATATTTCATGAAGTCCATGGTCCAACCTTTGTATTGATACTGTGGTGGTAATTAACCGGACCAAGGACAATCACCGTAGTTTTTGGTCAACTGTCAACATATGACTCGTGGGTTGATAACAGAGTATTGTAGAATGGTCACTTTATACAAAATTAATAAAATACACATCAATGTAACACGACTTAAAATACAACCGATTTCAACCATGACACTTCAAATTGGGCTAATTTTAACCACTTACACTGATTTATACCAGACTAGGTTTTTTAAACTTTTATCCTAAAAAATATTGAAAAAGCAAAACATTTACACATGCAGTAATATGTGACAAGCTACATGGTTAATGTAATCATGCAAGTGCCCAAGAAATAAACAATGGTTGCCATTTAACCTTGCTTCATTGTAGCCAGAGGATGTTTGACTAATCCCATAAAACATGGCAATGTGCATATAATGTTCTGTACTAACCACATGTCAGTATTAGAGCAGTGTAAAGGAAGTTAAGGAGCACAAACCCTGCATGATTAAAAATTTATAAGTACTAGTGCTTGGTGTGCAGGAAGGGTGTAAAAGGCCAATTTATGTATTAAAAAATGGCGATTTTTGTGGGATCACATGCCGGGATCACATGAGATTATTGAGGTGAAAATGTATAAAAAAAAAACTGAGCATTGGGAGGGACTAAATACACTCTCTGTGCATTCTAAGGGCCACTTATGATGGTTGAAGTGAGGGAATTTGGGCTAGCTGTTTCAAGTTAACACAGGGCAAGGTTAAAGTTCAAGAATATTATGGTATTATAGTGCTCTTTGAACCATATGCATTCATTGCAATGGTGAATGAGACTTGCATAACCAAGCACTATCTTCAGGAGCAACTGAGAATTTGTGTAAGTACACATGGTACAAGGGACACATGGAACTTAGACACTGGGGAAGATATTGGTCGGAAACAATAACAAACTACCTTCGACGGCAGAAAAAAGAAAAAGGCTAAGGGCCTGACCATAGTTTGTTTGCGACAAAAATACTATATACCGAGTATTCAATATTTGTTATATAATGTTTCACCAACAAATATGTTTCTGTGATGTTTGTTGAGAAAAGGTATTCGGACACAAGTATTGTCAGCAACTCTCCCACAACTAGAGTCATAAGAGATGATGAAAATGACTTGAAACATATAACCACTGCTAATTGAAAGCCATAAAAGTTTGATTGAAAACCAAGTATGGTACAAGTGAAAAACCAAAAATTGTATATTACTATAGAGCTAGCCCATGATTGTCAAATCAGGCCAATCCCAACTGTGCTAATTGATGTTTATAACATAACTGTCTCTAGCGAGATTTACTGCAAGGTGGTTATCAGACTAGGCTGGCAATGATTGCCCTCTCTAGGCCGCCATCATGGTTTTCAACTTTCACACAGCTGTGGCTGGTACATGTAGGACAACAGACAATTCAGCATAATCTTTGCCTACCAAACACAATTCATGCCAAAAACACAAAAGGCCGAACAAAATGCCCCAAACGCAAAACATCTGCTCAGAATTTTCAAAATCCACTACATAAATTTTCAAAGAAATGCAAAGAAATGGCATTACTTGCATACCTGCGAGTTTCAAAGAATTATTGGACAAGACATGAGCGACTAGTTTATGAGAGAACATTGGGTTTCCTACTCTAATTTGCCACGTGATGGCCAAAGCCTTATTATAGGCTAAAAATCTGAAAAAAAAAAGACCCCATTTCACTCGTAAAATGCGATTAAAATTGAAAAAAGTACCCATTTATATAGTAGCAATGACCTCAAAAAATGACACATCATTATAGTAGCATGGTGGGAAAAATGACCCATTGTTAAGTAAGGGGTGATGAAAATTGGAACATATCGGCGGCACATGTGTACCTACCCTTTTCCACTGGAGTAAAACCCCCCACCCCGGAAAATAAAGTTTGATGAACTAATTGATCTGTCACCCAGCAGTCTTTATAGACTATTCAGTAAGCCAATAAAAAACGACATCTAAGGTAATTGAACAGACATAGTAGTAGCACTGCCTTAAAATAGAAAGGCTTTGTACTAAACATCCATCAAAATGTGTCACATGGTATTTGCTGAAATCATTGTCACCTGCTTTCACTTGTTTATTACATAACTTTCTTAACAGAGAAAAAATTAAGGTAGATTGCTCGTACTGAAAACCAAGTGGCGGTGCCACAGGGGCATGGGGGGCTTTTGCCCTCCCCAATTTTGCTCTGCCCCCCAGTTGCCCCCTGGCCGAGAGAAAAATGAGGATTTCGGCAAAATTCAGCGATTTGGCCAAAAAATCACCAAATTTTTGATACTTTCCCCCAGAATTTCACTTTCCCCCAAAAAAAAATTTCACTTTCCCCCCAGAAAAAGAGATGTGCCGCCACGACTGCACCTGCATCATCCACAAGAGGTACTTGCCAAAAGTATAAGCATTGAGAAAGGGCTTCTATGTTACTTTCATCACTGCTATCCTAAGAGATCATCTGATATCCATGGAGAGCCTGAAAACTATAGTCACAACTTATGAATTCAGGCATTGGTTATAAGAGGAAAATAAGCAGGGGGTGTGAAAATGGCACTATACATTTTCTGAAATATTACAACGTTTACCTTGAGCCATGGATCCCATAGGGTGGATATTATATAATTTTTTTATTTCTACTTTAATCTCAATCGAAATGTGGCCTGTAGGGCCAAATTGTAGAATTTTTTTACAACTTAATAATTACTACAGGGTGAGTCAAAAAAAACTTGGATCCCTGATTGTGTCCGCCATTTTGAATTTTCAAAGTAACATATATCTAACATGGTGATATCATCTGAAAACGTAGTTCATTATCTTTAATTGCTGCAAAAAAATCATTCTACATCGGTTAGGTATAGACCGAGTTACAGTCGTGTGAATCCAGCAGTCGGTTTCTGCACTGTCCACGGAATCACATTTGCTTAGTTGGTTTGCCGTGCATTCAAATGGGAATCCGTGGATAGGTGAAAAACCGGAGACTACTTGATTCAAAAAGATGTAGCTCGGCCTATACTAACCGATTTGGAATTATCTTTGCAGCAAAAAAAGTAATGAAATAGCTTTCCGATGATACCACATGCGTTGATATACATTATTTAAAAACTCAAACAAACAAAAAAATGGCGGACACAATCCGGGTCAAGATTTTTTTTTACTCCCCTGTAGACAGAAACAATGCAACTTGGAAGCAGCAGCTTAATCAGCGCCATATTGCAACATTCAAACCCACTACATGAAACCCACACCGGATGGGAAGTGCGCAAGTTTCATGGTTCCTTGCCCATTTCAAATTAAACCATGGAGAAAGTGGGTATTTCAGGTTTTAATCAATATCTGTTAAAATTAAAGCCCAAATTGAGTTCCCGAATTAAATCCAGCAAGTGGTCCCACTGAGATTCGAACCCGAGGACCCTTTGCTCCAGAGGTAGGCTTGCTAACCGCTAGACAACGCCACTTTCGCATGTTATAAATGGACATCTTATTTCATCCCAAAGATGATGCCCTGACTTACCTTCACTTCATGACATAGGTGATAGCCACCACTTGAATGAAAAAGAAAGACAGCAAAGTAAATGCGCTATCACCCTGGTAAGATGGCAGTAGTATTAACAAGTTGGTAGTTGGCACATTGGTCAGTTCAGGGCATCAAATGCCATAAATTATGTACCAAAATGACCTCAGATGACCTTTGACCTTGTTTTATGCCGTTGACATCATCCACATATGAAAGAACCCTATTGACCTTCACCAAGGTTTGGTTACATCGGGACTTCAACTTTCGAAGACGACCTGAAACACGAAAACCTAAACCATGGAACAGGACATACATCCAGCATGACTCAGATGACCTTGACCTTGGTTCATGGACCTTGACTCGACATATGAAGGAAATCTTACTGCCACCTTCACCCCCAAGTTTGGTTTAATTCAGACTTCAACTTTCGAAAAGACGTGAAAAACGAAACCTAACCAAATGGAACAACATACATACATACAACACACACATATGGACATGTGCGCTCTCGCGAAATCCCTACCTTTTTTTTTTTTTTTTGCCTTTTAAGCCATGGGATAAAAACAAGAACCCAAGGCACCAGGCAAATATGAACAATGAGATTTCTCCAGGCTTCCATACTCAAGCAGCACATAAGCAGGTTCAGATATACAGAACATTAGAGGTGCCTGTGACACATTGTCTTATCAGGTAGCGAATGCCCTACTGATACTCAATCACAAGAGGAGGGGCAAATTATGTAGGCATTTCCCAATGGAATGATGCTACAGATAGAAGAGCCATAAAAATTCCTAATAAGGAGACCAAATATCCAAGCCTGCATGCAAGATCAAAGATCAGCAGGTAAACCGTAGTTTGACAACACATTTAATCGTTAACAGCGCCATTCTGTGATAGGTTGTTTGACCTGGATTATAATTTTCCACGGTCAAAGGTTTACAAAAACAAGGAGTTACTAACTTATCTATTGGATGACTAATGCCCTGACTTAGCGAGCTAGGCTAGAGTAGAGCTAACAATACAGTAATCAAACAGGACATACATGTACCATTAAGTAAAACATATTCATGATTTGTCCCTCCCCTCCCTCCAAAATGTATAAAATTCTTCAGTACTTGATTTTGTCAGGAAATTTGCCTTAGAAACAATGGTACATTTTTTTGAAGACCGCCCCCATTTATTTTCCTCCAGGAAACAAGACTCGCATACCTATTTAAGGGTCGAAAATATCCAAATAACTTTTAAAATGGAACAAACACATATATGACCAGCTAATGGAAATAGACCATTGGGGGTTCTTAAAGAGAACCATACATGGGTGTACCGACGACAAAAGATATGGCTATTTTCACTGTCCAGCCATTTTTGAATATGTGCAATATGCAGGAGTCTGAGGATCCATTATTCAGTACTTAAAACACCAAATAGAAAAACAGTATGGTGGTATGGCGGACGTAGTTTAAGGGGGGTTAAAAAGGGAGGGGATATTTTAATGCTGGGCTTCATACTTTTGTCATGCTGTCGCCAGTGTCGCAAAAACACAAGTTGTCGTGTTGTCGCGCTACTTGCTGTTTTTGTTTGCCACGACAAAGATGTGTCGCGTGTCGCTGCAACAGTGTCGCGAAGTATTTCATACTTTTTTCATGGTTTTTGCGGCAGGGACGCCTCAACATCATGGCGCCAACGGGAAGCGGAGTGGGCTCCAATGAGCCCAAGGAGAACGCGCTGGGGGTGGCGGCAAATATAGCGGTGATAATCATTCTGGTTATTCTCCGTATGGCGCCGCCGCCGATTTCTATCAGCCACGACATTGGTATGCGTCGATGCCAACAGGGCGAGCGAGTTTACAACATGCTGCATTTTTCTTTCATCGCAATTGTTTCCGTTGGAATAGCTCACCCATCCCAAAAAATGAATCATTTTATCGATGTCCCATCGCTGCGAGGAGTTTAAACAAATATGTAAATACTTCGTTGCATTTTCATTGGTCAGTTTTTACGGCATCGGGTGGTGTCGCAGAAAGTTGAGTTCAAGTCAAACTCTTCGCTGTCTGTCGCAGGGAGCCGCACGACAACTATTCGATTTATCGGCTTGTCGCAGCTTGTCGCAGCATGGTCGCAGCGTGTTGCGGCGACATGGCAAGTTTATGGTCACAGTGTTTGTTAATACGCTTGCGTTGTTGCCACAAATTACTGTCGTAGACATGCGGCACAGACCGACAAGCTAGGATGAAACCAGCATTAGGCTAGAAAAGGAGACTGAATTGTGTGTGTTTAAAGAAGGTTTTGTTGATAAGATTTTGAAGAACTTGGGGCGTGAAAGTTTTGGAAATTTTGAATTTGGAGGTTAAGTAAGATGGTTCGGTTATTGATTGCTTGGGGCAACAGCGGAATGAAGCGGAATTTGGAAATGCCTAATAATACTTACTTCGTCCATCCGTAAATTAACACAAGATTATGACAGACAATCAGCTTCATTCATACCACAAAGAAGGTACCTTGCCAAAGTATTCAACCATGGCATAAAGGCTTATAGTAACTTCATCATTGCACATCTAAGAGATCAGCTGAGCACCAAAGCCGTCAGAAAAAATATGTCAGAGTGGGGTTATCCAAGGAGAGCCGTACAAAAACTATAGTACAACTTATAAAATTCAGGCATTTGGTAGAAGAGGAGTGGGGGCGGGTCAAGATGGCACATACATCCCATAATATGCCGCCCTGACCGACATTATTGTATGATAGCGGTGATGCATGACTTGGAAAAAAAGGAGAGCCCAAGGCACCAGGAAGGGAGATCTAACATGACACAAGATTTTCTATGAGGGTCTTAGAAGTTCCAGGCCTTCACTCATCAGCGCACTAGCAGGTTGGACCCAAAAGAATATGAGGTGCTGACAAATATTGGGTATCAGGTAGCTAATGCATTCTGAAACTGAATCACAGAGATGGGGTAAAAATGTTAGTATTTGCCCCGCAGTGGAATGATTGCTACAGATTTAAAAGCCACCAAAAATTCCTAAATAAGGAGGAACCAAAGTATCATAGGGCTCAGGCAAGATCAAGAAATCAGCATTTAAACTTTACTGACTTATCTATTGGATGAATACATGCATGCCCTGGCTTAGAGAGTTAGGCTAGCGCTTACATCGATATATCAACTGGTACAGTACCATTAAGTAAAAACCATTCAGACACTGTCTTCCCTCCAAAAAGTAAAATTCTTCAGTTACTTGTCACAAATATGCCTTTTAAAAAGCAATAATGAGCGCTTTTTTGAGAAGAAGCGGCAACACAGAGATTTTGTCTGCGGTCTTAAAAAGTTCACCTCTGGCAGTACTAGCAGGTTCGGACCCACAAGAACATTATGATGCTGAAAATTTATTGTCTTAATAACGGTAGCTAGCTAATGCCCTCCTGCAACTCAACACAGAGATAAGGTAATTATGATGTTAGGAATTTAGCCCAATGAATGATGCACAGATGGACAACGTTCCTAATACCGTACGTAATTAGAACCGATGCATCCAAGACTGCAGACAAGATCAAAGATCAGGCATATAAGGAGTTACCTAACTATCTATAGGATGACCATAGCCCTAGCTTAGAGAGCTCGGCAGAGCTACATCGTTTATCAACACGTGTTATACATGTACCATCAAGAATCATGTATTCATTGTCCCTCCTGAAAAAAGGAAACTTTCTTCAGTTACTTGTCACAATATGCCTTTTAAAAAAGCAATAATGGCACTTTTTTTGAAAGCACCAACACAGAGATTTTGTTGAGGTCTTAGAAGTTCACTCTGGCAGTATAGAGGGTGGACCCACAGAAACATTAGGGATGCGGACCAAATTATGTCTTATATTATTTAAGGTCGCTAATGCCCCTCCTGAAAAGATCAAAGAGAGAGGCAAATCATGTTAGGCATTGCCCAGTGGAAGATGCTACAGATGGTGGAGAGCCAGAGTTAAAGAAAGTATCGAAAGCTGGAGGAGGAGGGAAAGATCAAAGATCAGCATTTGAGTTACAACTTATTAGAGGATGACTACATGCCCTGGCTTAGAGAGTAAGGTAGAGCTTAACATCTATTAACAAGTACTTCTACTCCTAGCTACTTTTATGATAGAAGTCATCGCCTCAAATTTTGGAAAAAAGGAGAACCTAAGGGAAAAAGACATAATTATAAACACAGATTTTCTCTGGAGGTTTTAAGAGTTCCAGGCTTCACTCACTCAAAACACCGTAAGCATGTTCTGGACCTACATACAGAACATTGTCTATTCAGTAGTAGGTCCTGAAAGGCAATCACACAGATGAGGCAAATTTGTTAAGCATTTGACCAATGGAAATAATGCCAGAAGTGATTGAAACCTACTATAATTTTTTTGAATCAAATTGTTTTCATCAATTGGACAAAAATCAATGAAGAATCTCCACACCTGCACACATGAAAACATGGTCCGCCAGTGATCACATAAATGTACTATGGGTGTGTTGTGAGATTCTTCTTTGCATTTGTTGTTGCAGGGTCAAGAAAACAAATCCTTCACGGGATTATCACTGATCAACATAATGCAGTTGCAGTGTGGCAGATATTTTATTGTTGATGCCTGTTGCCGCCTCCCAGGTCTTGCTGAGGGAACTCATGGACTAACGCGGATGGTCTGCCCCCCGGGGGGGGGGGGGGGGGGGTTTCGCACCACAAAGACCATACAGGGACGTGCCACAGAAATCGGCCCATTTTCAGCCTTCGGTATATCAATGACCCCTTTGTTCATGCCAATTTTGTGTGTATAGCAATGCGGTCGTTTTTTCAAAATTTCAGTGGAGAAATTTGTTGGAAAAATTAGTCACATTTCTCATCGGAAACCAAAAAATTTTCTAAAAAATTGTTGGAAAATTAGTCAAATTTTCTCAATCTGAAGCCAAAATCGTCCAAATTTGCCTGAAAATGCAAAATTTTGCGGGCGAAAATGGGCAAATTTGGGTTTAAATTGGGCCCCAAAATTTACATCTCTGGTTATAGCTATGGGTCCATTTTGGGGCAAAAAAAATGGTTATAGCTATGGGTCCTACTTCCAGAGTCGCGGAGGCAGAGGCACGGCCCTTCCTACCCAAACCAAGTTGAGAACCCCCCCCCCCCCGGGGGTCTGCCCTGTGGCATTAAGTTATCCATGTGCTGGTCACCAAATTGCAGGTCATGAAGTTTCATGCTTACCAACCCTAGGTAATCATACTATGTAAATAAGATGTCAAATTTGGCATTGCTTTTAATTTCCGCTCAACACATCGATATGTTAAAAAGGGCTCATTCAAGGCTAAGCTTAGTAACATTCTGTGTGGATGAGAGCGCGTTCTGCGCCCATTAAATAAGAGGTGTGCAAATGGAATGTACGGATTATATTTCTGTATTTACATATCTGCCTCTCTCTCTTGTCAGTGGTATCTTTCAAGGTCTATCTCTATCCCTCTGCCCGTCTGGTTTTTTGCATTCTCTTCTTTATTTTATACCTTTCTGCCTCTTTCTTTCGTCTGTGTACCTGTTTGGGATCATCATGTGCTGAAAGTGATATTTTGTCTCAATATTTTAACCCTAACCCCACATAGTTTTTTGGATACAATCGTATTGCCATAAGTCCTTGGAAAACCTGTTTGTTTAATATGGCAGTTATCAGTGATGAAAGAGATAAAAGGCTTTGAAATGCATTGTATCTATAACTTTCTTTCCCCCTCACCATCCCCGCCCAATCGTGTGAAAATAATATGCGTGCGGATTGCTTAAAGTGTGTCGTGTCAGCAACAATGAAATGAGGGGGTGGGAACCAATCTGCACAAAGTGTTCCAACAATTTTGACTAAGACTTGTAGTTGTAGTAATTAAATGCGACATCAAAACCAAATTAGAGTCCACAAAAACTAATCGATTATCGCTTTCGCAGCATTGTCGCAGCATGGTCGCAGCCTTTCGCGGCGACATGGCAAGTTTTATGGGTCACGTGTAACACGCTTGCGTTGTGCACAAATATTGTCGCGACACTGCGACACCACAGAAAGCTAGTATGAAACCAGCCTTAGGCTAGAAAGGAGACTGAATTGTGTGGTTTTAAAGAAGTTTTTGTTGATAAGGGAGTTTTGAAGAACATGGGGAGTTGAAAGTTTTGGAAATTTTGAATTTGCAGGTAAATGGTTGGGTATTGATTTGACTTTGGGCAACAGCGGAATGAATGAAGCGGAATTTGGAAAAGACATAATAAACTACTTCGTCCATCATGTAAATTAACACAAGATTTGACAGACAATCACTTCATCATACCACAAGAGGTACCTGCCAAAGTATTCACCATGGCATAAAAGGCTTATATGTACCTTCCATCTTGTGCACATCTAAGAGATCGCTTACAACATAAACCAAAGCCTTCAGAAAAAAATGTCAGAGTGGGTTATCCATGAGAGCCCTTACAACTATAGTCACAACTTATAAATTCAAGGCATTTGGTAGAAGAGGAAAGTGGGGGTCAAGATGGCACTATACATCCCATAATATGCCGCCCTGACCGACATTACTTTATGATAGAGGGTATTGCCATGACTTGGAAAAAAAGGAGAGCCCAAGGCACCAGGAAGGGGAGACCTAACATGAACACAGAGATTTTGTCTGAGGTCTTAGAAGTTCACTCTGGCAGTACTAGCAGGTTCGGACCCACAGAACATTAGGGATGCTGACAAATTATTGGGTTATCAGGTAGCTAATGCCTTCCTGAAACGAAACAGAGATGGGGTAAATTATGTTAGGTATTTGCCCCGCAGTGGAATGATGCTACGATTTAAAAGCCACCAAAATTCCTAATAAGGAGAACCAAAGTATCCTAGGCTGCAGGCAAGATCAAAGATCAGCATATAACAAGGAGTTACTAACTTATCTATAGGATGACCATATGCCCTAGCTTAGAGAGCTAGGCTAGAGCTACATCGATATCAACTGGTACATGTACCATTAAGTAAAACAATTCATGTACACTTGTCCTTCCCCTCCAAAAAGTAAAATTCTTCAGTTACTTGTCACAAATATGCATTTTAAAAAAAAAGCAATAATGACGCTTTTTTGAGAAGCGCCAAACACAGAGATTTTGTCTGAGGTCTTAGAAGTTCACTCTGGCAGTACTAGCAGGTTCGGACCCACAGAACATTAGGGATGCTGACAATTATTGTCTTATATAAGGTAGCTAATGCCCTCCTGAAAATCAATCACAGAGATAAGGTAAATATTATGTTAGGCATTTGCCAATGGAATGATGATACAGAGGCACAAAGTTCCTAATACCGTAATGAGGAACGATGCCTCCAAGCTGCAGACAAGATCAAAATATCAGCATATAAGGAGTTACTAACTTATCTATAGGATGACCATATGCCCTAGCTTAGAGAGCTAGGCTAGAGCTACATCGATATCAACACGTGTAGACATGTAACCTCAGATTCAGGTATTCATTGTCCCTTCCCCTGCACAAAGTAAAATTCTTCAGTTACTTGTCACAAATATGCCTTTTAAAAAGCACTAATGGCACTTTTTTGAGAAGCGCCAAACACAGAGATTTTGTCTGAGGTCTTAAAAGTTCACTCTGGCAGTACTAGCAGGTTCGGACCCACAGAACATTAGGGATGCTGACAAATTATTGTCTTATATTATTATAAGGTAGCTAATGCCCTCCTGAAACTGAATCACAGAGATGAGGCAAATTATGTTAGGCATTTGCCCAGTGGAAAGATGCTACAGATGAAGAGAATCCCAGTAAGTATCGAAAGCTGGAGGAAAGATCAGAAAAGATCAGCATATTGAGTTACTAACTTATCTCGAGATGACTACAATCCTCCCTGGCTTAAGATCTAATGTAAGCTTACAATCTATAACAAGTACCTTCTCTCCGATATCTACTTTTATGATAGAAGTCATCGCCACAACTTGGAAAAAAGGAGAACCTAAAGGGAAGACATAATATAAAACACAGATTTTCTCTGAGGTTTTAAGTTCCAGGCTCACTCACTCAAACAACAGTACAAGGTTCTGACCTACATCAAACATTTGGTCTAATCAGGAGTTAGGGTCCTCCTGAAAGCACTCACACAGATGAGGCAAATTTTGTTAAGCATTTGCCAATGGAATAATGCCAGAAGTGATGACACCTACTAATTTTATAGAATCCATTGGTTTCATGCTAATTGTACAAAAATCAAGAATCTCCACCCCTGCACACATGAAAACATGGTGATCACAATAAATGTACTATTGAGTTTGTTGTTGAGAATTATTTCTTTCATTTGTTGTTGCAGGTCAAGAAACAAATCCTTCAATGCGTAGCAATGACCACAACATAATGCAGTTGCATTGTGGCAGATATTTTTTTCTGTGATGCCTGTTGCCTCCTTCCAGGTCTTGCTGAGGGAACTACATGGACTACCGCATGGTCTGCCCCCCGGGGGGGGGGGGGGGGGGTTCTCAACACAAAATGACCATACAGGGAGTGCCACAGACATCGGTCCCATTGTCAGCCTTCTGGTATATCAATGACCCCTTTTTTCATGCCAATTTTGGTATAGCAATGGGTCGTTTTTTCAAAATTTTCCGAAATTGTGGAAAATTAGTCACATTTTCTCAATCGGAAACCAAAATTTCTAAAAATTGTGGAAAATTAGTCAAATTTTCTCAATCGAAGCCAAAATCGTCCACATTTGCTGAAAATGTCAAAATTTGCGGCCCGAAAATGGCAAATTTGGTTAAATTGGGCCCAAAAATGTAACCATCTCTGGTTATAGATGGGTCCTTTGGGGCAAAAACATGGTATAGCTATGGGTTCCTACTTCCAGAGTCGCGGAGGCACGTCCCTTCCCAAACCAAAGTTGAGAACCCCCCCCCCCACCGGGGGTCTGCCCTGTGGCATTCAGTTATCACCATGTGCTGGTCACCAAATTGCAGGTCATGCAGTTTCATGTTACCACCCTAGTACAATCTTAACATAATGTAAATTAAGAGGCACATTTGGAATTGCATTTTAATTTCCTCCAACCACATAGATAGTGTTAAAAAGGGATCATCAAGCTAAGCGTAGTTTTAACATTCTGTGTGGATGAGAGCGGTTTTTTATGCTGCCATTAAATAAGAGGTGTGCAATGGAATTTAGGGATGATATTTCTGTATAACACTATCTGCCTCTCTGCTATGTCAAGTGGTTATCTTCATTTCTATCTCTATCCCTCTGCCCGTCTTTGTTTTTCTGCATTCTCTCTTATCTTTTTATACCTTTCTGCCTTTTCTTCTGTTGTGTAAATGTTTGGGAACCTGCTGAAAGGGATTATTTTCTCAATATTAACCCTAACCCCACATCAGTTTCTTTGGACCAAATCTATTCATACAGTCCTTGGAAACCTGTTCTATGGCCATATGAAGAGATAATAGGCTTGAAATGCATTTTAACTATAACTTCTTTCCCCATCCCAATCCCCTCCCCATCAGTGTTGAAAATAATATGGTGCGAGATGCTCAAGTGGGTCGTGCTCATGCAAAATGAAAGGAGGGGGGGGAACCAAATATCTGCACAAGTGTTCCAACAATTTTTGAACAAGCATTGTAGCTATTAAATGCGACATCCAGAACCAATTAGAGTCAACAAAAACACCCATGCAGCGACTTCATGAAGTAAAAATATGATGACTGTATTTTGATGGCGACGGTAAGAAAATGAAACTTAAGGGAAGAGGGGAAGGGGTAAAGCCAAAGGTACCAAAAACATCTCTTAGATCTTTGGAGCGTAGTTGTGAAGAACTTGACTAAGACAAACAAGAATTTTGCCGTTTTCAGCTTCACACTCACATATATTCAAAGAATATAGCTGTGGGCGGCTCATAAAAAAGGCGGTTCTCGAACCACAAGTGTCGCCTGGTTGCGCGATCACTTGCGTTATGATGAAGTTTGGCAAATGATGATAGGAAAGAGAATGCACCGGAGAACAGTGATATCCAAAAGTCTGAGTTTGAAGTAAATTGGGCATATTTTCGCCAGACAGAGCATTTAGAAAGTGTAACCGAAATGTATGAAAATAACATCCATCCATTGGACCGCTAGGTAGATCTGCCATCGCGGTTTTTGAAGGGGTCGAAGTGGACATGAGGTCACCAAGGTCACTGGGGCACAAAGGTCAAATGGGATCCAACAAGGTCACATGGTCAGTGAGGTCCAACAAGGTCACATTGGGGGGTCGCCAAAGGTCAAATGGGGTCACCAAGGTCACATGGGGTCACCGAGGTCACATGGTGTACAAAGGTCACATGGGGTCACCAAGGTCAATGGAGTCACCAAGGTCCAACAAGGCACCCCACCTGCCCCAACGCACCCCACTGCCCCCAACGCACCCCACCCTGCCCCCAACGCACCCCCAGCCCCCAACGCACCCCAACCTGGACCCGACGCACCCCACCCGTCCCCAACACCCCAACCCTTCTCCCCTCACCTGACACACCACCCCCTTCCCGTAGCATCCCATCGACTGTGCCCTGGCACACTGATTGCCAAGGGACAAGGTCATGTGCCAGGTAACCCAAGGGTCGCTGGGTCACAACGGTCACACAAAGTCACCAAGGTCACATGAAACCACCAGGGTCACACAAGGTCACCCAAGGTCACATGAGGTCATTAAAGTCACATGAGGTCAACCCGTCCCTCACCGACACACGCCACCCTTCCCCTGACGCACCTACCCCGACGCCACCACACCGACCCTACCCAGATGCAAACCACCGGCACCACCACCCATCCCCGACGCACCCCACCTCGCACTGACACCCACCCTTCCCCCTCCCAACACCCACCCTCCCCACCTCCATATGATTCACACACACGATGTATGGTATAGTAGTTTTTATGTAGCAAAGGAAATTTTGGCATATCCGAGTACCATTTAGCGATACAGCAATCTATACATATTTAATTAGCTCATTTGCATACCTACTCCGCATGTATCAGGAACTTTCAAATGGAAGAAGTGCGCACATAATGGGGTTTCGTGCCGTGAAGGAATTTTGCATATACGAGTACGTTTCAAAATATAGCAATTACGCTGATTTGAGATATCAATTAGTCAGTTGCATATGTAGTTCGCCCGAAACATGCCCAAACACAATCGGGGGGTCGATAACTCTTTAACCCGATTCCTTCCACCAAGTTACATCATTATACGCCTTACAAAACTCCAGATAACTTGCACAAAAGCCTTGTGGGGAAAGGGGGGTTTGTTTTTGCCAATTTGACCGGCCAAAATGAGCGAATTAATATTCATGAATAGGCAAATAATGCAGCAAAAGTACAACATAATATTTTGGCACCTCAACTTTATCACCCTACAAGTTTGATATGATATTGGATGATTTGAGTAGGATACAAGAATTATCGGTCAAGCTATGAGTTTTGAAATATTGTGCGAGTCGCGGGAGCGACAGAGGCAATATTTAAAAACTCATGCGAGACCGATAATTCCTGTATCCTGCGATAAAAACATCCAATATTATCATTATTATGTTTTCAGATCTGACCTTGAACCTGGCTCGAGTTTAGAATAACTAGATCTATAAACATTAGTGAAAAGTATAAACACACATGGTTAACTATCACTATTTTTAAAAGTGAAAACCGGAAGATATATAAATTGAACCAGTTGACAACTAGGAACCACCAAAGACATGGAACCAGAGACACCAAGAACACCCACAACATTTCAAACAGTAGACAGCAAAAACCCAAAATAATGAAACCCCCAAAGAAATGGAACATCCCTAGGACTACTTAGAAATCAGAAGCCTCCCAGAAAAACTTCAGTCTGGTCTTTTAAAAATCATGGTCATGGTCTATCAAAAACCGTTGGTCACTGTCTGCATGGTACTGGTGTTATTGTACATTAAGCTGTTTGTACAAAGGTTATATAGGGAGGAAGGAATTTCTATTAACCATAATAATGAAGTAAATCGGGATTAGCGTTCGCCAGCAGATCAGTTCAAAAAAGTTAACCGAAATGTCTGAAAAAATATGCAAATAAGCTATTAAAATTCATGAAGATGCAAAAATGCAGGCCAAAAGCTAAAATAATATTTGAGGAACCTCACTCTACATCCTATAAGTTTGAAGTAGTAGTAAATCGGGGATAGCGTTTAGCCTGCAGAGCATTTTAAAAAAAAGGCTTAACCGAGATCCTACGGACGGACATACGACGGGAAAAGGACACACAGAATTAGACTAGTAATGTGCCTCCGTGAACATTCGTTCAGCGACACAAAAAATTAACATTTTAGTGACCTACAAACACACATACATACATCATACACCAATAACAGATTGCCAAAGTGGTTCTGCCAGCTAAAGCTGGTAGCCCACAAAAAAGTAGCACAGCTTCTGTCAAATAGATGACGTTTTTGCAGAGTCACCTGATAATATTGGCTTGACAAAACCTAATTGAACACAAGATAAAATCTCAGTGAATCCAACCCTATCAACAGCCCATAAACACATACATAAAGACATAAAAATATACACATGCAAAGTGAGAAAAATGCCAGTACGATGATTTGGTTTGAAAAGAGGGTTATCAAAGGCCTTCTGTAAGTCCTTGGGCATTCTCCTGTCTAGTGACGGAAAAGAAAGTTTGAGACACATTTTGCATCATTATAATAGTAAATACAAAACAAATTAGGATAATACCCTTTGCCCTTAATCAGCGAGCATTTGATTGTCTGAAGGGGGCAAAATCTTTTAAGCACCTAGACCGAGCCAGTGGGAATGGGCAAGTTTCAAGAGGCTGAAATCTCGTCAGCCAACAAGGCGAACTAGTACAGTACGCGATGCGGTAAAATAGTCCCGCCGAATATGTGATCACTAAATGACAACTCTAAAACGCACCAGTCCACCATTAAATTTTGGCCTCCACTAGCCGGCCAAAAAAATATAATGGTTAGCAAGAAAATGACTCAAGAAATCTAAAATTCGCATGCCAAACAATCCCTGAAAATTCACTAAATGTAGTAAAACATATGATAATTTACTCAATGTGTGGCAACACTATTTTTGAAAAATCATGTGATCACATTTTAAATTTGGGACCCATACGGGGTCTGGGCTGCGAAGCGGCCAAAACATTGAATTTAGTATTTTCACTTTCCAAGAAATGTAAACAAGGATGGCAAACCCAAAAGAATGACCCACATGTAACAACAAGAACTAAAAAAAAATTCGCCCAAAATCTAATAGGTTCAAGAACTTCTCAGCCCACTTCCTTCACCAAGTTAAATCATTATACACCTTACAGATTACTCCAGAGAAAAAGAAAACTTGTTCCCAGGCGCCTTGCGGGAAAAATTTCATAAAGTATGCAAATTAAGATTATTAGATACTTAATTAGCATTATTTTACACCCAAAATTAATTCAGGTTGAAGAAATCATCATCCCGCTTCTTTCCACCAGTTACATCATCCAGAGTTACAAGCACTCCAGATAAATTGTACACAATGTGCACAGTTTATGTCCAATATTGACCTTTTTCCCCGCTACCCCCTGACAGACCCAGGGGGAGGACCCTGGGGGAGGAAGGAATTACATTGTGAGGTAGGTGGTATCCCCTCCTACAATTACCAAAGTTTGGCTACTCTAGCACATCCAGAAAAAAAGATATGCCCAAAGGTTTTGATTCCAGGGTTAAAATTTTTATAACTGGACATTACGGACATCATCAGACATTACGGACGGACAGACGGACGGACATACGGACGGAGCACATTTTTATAGTCCCTCCTCGAAAACTTGGTTCGGCGGGGACAATAACAGCTTTTGGCAACCGAAACAAATGGACACTGGCAGTGGCGAGTTCTTCCATTTGGACCATTAAAATGTCCTGTTGTTTTGAGCAAAATAGATGGAAAAAGTTGCTCAACAGTTTGCAGTAGTGTTAAACTTGATTTTTGTTTTTATATCTTGATAACGTCTCATCAGTCAGACCACCACTTTTGTCAAGCAATACAGAGGACTAGAAGAGGTTTCAGCATTGAGAGATGCAAACCTTAGGTTGGACATGACCAATGCAATTGTTGTTTAAGAAAGAAGAAAAATGGTCTTGGTCACATGGTGTCCGAAAAATGGCACCTTCAATGAAAAACAAGATAAACGCTGTCTAAGACTGGCCTATTCCCTACAAATGTGACGAAGTCAGGTCAGGTAATTATAGGGGGTTAGAAATTGCAAAGCCTTGTTTTGCCCTGAGAAAAACAGAATATTTGAGTGACCCCACAGTGTCTGTCAAGAAGCTTTTGACCAATAAAAGTGGTTGCTAAGTGGTGCCTTATAATACAGTATGGCAAATATGTTATATGTAACTAGATTGCGATTGCGTCTCATGTTGGTATAGGTGTAAAAAAATTGCAACTGGTTTGTGGCCCCAGGCAGAGTACCCATCTCTCTTCCATCCCCATATAATGTTGATGTGGGGGGGGTCGAAACTCCTCACGCACAGCGAGTCTGTTTGCCATTCAGCATATGATGGTACCCATTTATACTCCTGGGTGGAGAAGGCAACACGAGTAACAGTGACTTGCCCAAGTGCACAACACATTGGCGACAGTTGGGCCTCAAACCCACAAGCCTAACGGCTTATGAGGCGAGCCTGATCCAACTGCACCACATGTGCCCACTGTAATGGGCATATGCAGTTGTGGAAAGCTACTAAAGGGTGAGTCAAAAAGATTTACACTCGTTTTGTTGATTTTTCTACAGCAGTTAAAAATCTACCAAAGATACGAGTAACCAGTACCACATAAAAATAGATATTTCACCTACTAGCGAATTTGAATTTGATTTGATTTGCATTGCCAAAGTTATGCTATCTTAAAAGATAGGTACCATTTTCATTTCACTCTGTCCACGAAATCACGGTATGGATTTGGCCAAAGAGACTTTGGTGCATCGTCACAAGTACATCAGACATCTTTGCTTGCTTGATTACCTTTGTTGTAACCTTCATAAAGAAAATTTGCAAACTACATTCGTTGCTTGCGTTGATACCTTTGTGTAAACCTTCAGCAAGAAAAATTTGAAATAATTTCAGTATTCTGAAATCAATAACAAATTATGGAATCTTACACCAAATTTGAAGAATACTTCAAACAACAATAAATGTTCAAAATTGTTCACATAATCTTTTCGCGGAAACTGATGTAAATATGTAGGCAATCATGTGCAATACAGCCGGTTGACCACATTTCCACCGGACTCCTTCATAAACGATGGGGGGGGCGGGGGCTTACTTGAGGGAATCGAATTTGAACATTACACATATTCAACGTCCAATCTGCCTTCCCTTGGCATCTCCAGTCGTTTCCTCTCCCTTCCCCTGACATTTTCTCTACTCCCTTTCTGCTTGTCTGTCACACTTCCTGCTTTACCACATAGCTTAAGCGTTAACGCTTATTTCCTTGTCAGGCCCTGGTGGGGTGGGGGGGATGGGGAAGGGGACAACTCGGCCCCCTTCCCCTGCCCCTGTTACGCTACTGCCATTGACTATTGTTAGGAAATATCAACAACAGTTGTTAAGGATAGGTAATGGTACTTTGAACAAATACAAGAGCAAATGCATTAAGATGACAGTAACTCAATGACTTTTTTGCTGCTGTGGGAGTGGAGAATTTTACAACCGTGGTCAATATGGTTTTTAGAGCTTTCCGTTAAGTTGCCATATCTGCAATATGCGAAAAGGTAACGTTAGATTTTTTACCATGATAGCGGCTATAATGAGCATTGTTTTCATGTATAAAGAACCACTTTTTAAACTTGTTAAAATTTTAAGATTTTTCTGAAATCGAGTGTAAATCTTTTTGACTCACCCTATCTATAATCCACAATGAGGATTGAAAGCCCGCTTGCCTACTTATAGACCCTAACAAAGTCTGAAAGAACGTTACTGCACCGCAGGCAAAGAATACTGGCTATCGTTACTAGTTGAACAAATGGTTTATTTTGACCTTTAAAAAATCCTGTAGGCCCAACATTTCGGATTAGAGTTAAAGTTAGAAAGATGGCACTGATATCATAGAGTTAAAGCGGCACTGGCACATTTTCACAAAAGATGAAATTTCTTCATTTGGTCTCGAATGATAGTCTAGGCCATTGGAAGAATAGAGATACATTTTACACATAAAATAGCACTCAAAACAGATAGGGACATTATAAAAGGTTATAGACATCCAGTAATTTATAGGCTAACTTTTAAGTTTCCCATAACTTTAATCAAACAAATGGTATAATTACATGAAGATCATAGACTCGTACTTCATTGCTATTACAACCACAAAGGTCACTGACAGGTCAAACAGGGTGAATGCCTTGGGAATCATGCTACGCAGAAAGTGTCGTTTTCTTGTGTTAAACGCGAATTTCGTCGTCTGCTAATTAATGTCGCCAGCGACCATGACAAAATCATTCCTGTTTACCCTAAGGACGCTGATTTGGTCTTAATCATTTTATTGAGGACTAATGTATATAAAAGCTTTACAACCATGCAACAATATTATTTTGAAAAATCTTGAGGGTGACACTAGTTTCAAATGTGCCAGTGTCTCTTTAAATAATTTTTTTATTTAGCTCTTATGGAACTGAAGACACAAAGAAAGACAAACTACACCCTTGCTCATGGAGGAGTTCAGAAAATACCCGCACCAGTCTCTAAAAAAGGGGGGGGGGGGGGGATTTTAGATACAGAAGGTGATCAAGGTGACCAGAATTTAGCAAGGAAGCTGCTGATGCTTACTTCGTTAGGACCTACGTGACGACAAACACCAATACCGATATAATCCCTTGAGAGGAATTCCCAAAGCAAAGGCTCCAAGACAACAATTGTGACAAAGCTCCACCGTCCATGACTGAATTGGAATAGTACTTGCTAAGAAAAAGGCCATCTTAAGTCCATTCTGGCCCTGAAGGAGGTTCCCCGGATTTCCTCACTGAATGCTGGGAAGCATCATAGCTACTGAAGCGGGAGTTTAGCAACCACTCGCATGAAGTTGGGTCGCTGATTGGGAAGAGCGTACCCGTGGTGAGACATTGACAAATGAAACAGATGTGACTG
This sequence comes from Ophioderma brevispina, assembly GCA_023653785.1. NCBI lineage: Eukaryota > Metazoa > Echinodermata > Ophiuroidea > Amphilepidida > Ophiodermatidae > Ophioderma > Ophioderma brevispina. The sequence goes on along the minus strand of JAMKCH010006742.1, from coordinate 17,241 downwards.
TTTAGAATGATGGAAAAGTGCGTACTTCCCGATGGGAAATGCCTCACCCATGCGGAGGAAGAGTATATCATCTCCAGCATCTAATCTTTTTTGTTAGGATTCTTGAACATTTGTTATTTTCAATTGACATTTTGTGGATTAATCATTGTGACATTTTGTTGGAATCCCATTGGAACTTTTGCTTTTTGACTATGCAACAATGTATACAGCCAAGTACTCCTCATCACCATCATGGCATAGCCAAGGGGGGGGGCAGCTGCCCCCCTGTGGGGAAATCCTTGCCCCCCCTGAAAACTTAGTGTTTAATAGGCCATACACTAGTATACCTACCAATTTTAAATATGCTTGCCCCCCTGAAACTATAGCTTGGCTATGCCACTGATCCCATGCAATCTTTGGACTTCCATATATTGTGTCATTGATTGAATTGAGCATTATTGCCATGGAATTGTAAATTGTGGTCTCATTGTGTTGTTTATATTTTGATGCAAACAATAGTGTAGGGTTAAGTTAACTTGCTCCTCACAATATGCCGTGTGTTTACTTTTGGAAAATTTCCTTAGATCTGCTGTCCCACACTCCATATTTAGCTGCTTGCTATTTTCCATTTCCTTGGATTTATCTTTTTTTTTGGCTTTTCTTTAACAACAGCAAGCAAGTTTCATTCACCGAAATTATGGCCCTGCTACAAAAAACCTCAACAAATATCCTTCAGTTTTGTTGAGTTTAGGTAGTGTTAGGTGTAACTGTTAACGTTTAAATCCATCCACTTACTGTAGGCCATCCAATGCTTTTGAAATCTATAACCAAATTCCTTTGCGATGTGATGAAATGTTGTTGTAGGCATAGCCCTACCTTTAATTCTTATGGTGGAAAAAAATTTGTATTTACTATTTACATAATTTTTCTAGCCCTTTAATTCATAGTTAGGCGCAAGTTACTTTTGCTATCAAATTTGCTTATTCAATCGCAACTCACATTTACATGAAAGTCCTTCACTATGGAAGTGGTTATGATCTAGAAACACTCGATGAAGCAGGACGTGTCTTCGTGATCGTCCTCACTTTTGCACTGGCAAATCACTGTTAAATTTCAATCGTCATCATCCATCCTCTGTTTTCTTATATCATCTGACTCATCTATCGTCCGATACATCAACAGAATGGCTGACAAACCTTCAGGGAATCAGTAACTCATTGTACGGAGAATATCATCCTCTGCACGTAACATACTTTATTATGCTACACAACCAAACCGTCGCCCTCTTCCCACTTACAACCAACAAAGACTTCCAACACTGGGAACCAAGAGTGAAATATAACATGCTGTCCATAATATCCTGGTTCCGATGAACCATTTTCAACCTGCAGGTGCAATTCAGACATTTTGATCCAGAAAATTATTGAGTCAGATGAATTAGTTGGAACCATTGCTGACAAAATTTGCCCAAACGACGATTTTGGTACAAGCAGTAATCAACATCCTAACTGATTAAGTGAGTACCGTGTTTACCAAGCCTTAGACATGATCTGGCCACACAAAGGCAACTGAACCCATCCAAAAAGAAAACCGAACACTGAAAGACAAGTCAACCAAGTTAACACCAATCTAGATGAATTTTGAACAATACTCCAGAAGGAATTGCCTCCTCTTCCATGGAATCCCTGAAACACCAAAAATGGCCACTAACCTTAAATAATACGATCACAAATAACAAACTTGACATAAACATATCACATGCTGACATCGACAGGTCACACCGATTGGGAAGTAGGAAGTCACCAACTCGTATGATGAAGCACCACATAAACCATGCTCATCATAGTGAAGTTTGTGTCATACCACAAGCGATCGCAGATATTCAGAAGCCAAACGACATCTTAAAGGCACCAACCTGTAATTACTGAAGCCTGAACCCCCGCAGATTGGATCTACTACGCAAAGCAAAACAATACAAATGCAAACCCAATCCTTGTTGGCAACTGGGATGGCAAAATTATCTGCATCACTAAGTCAGGCAATCGCACAATTCTTCAAAATGTAAGTGGCTATGATAAAACTACAAGGTCATATATCAAATAATTTAAATGAGTTATGGACAGTTTATCTCTATCAGGGCCGGCGGAAGCAAATTGAAAGTGGTGCGCGGGCTTGCTAATTCGGACTGGGGTGGTGGGGGGGGGTGACGGGCAAGTTTGTTTTTTTTTCGTTGGCTTGGAGCTGATTTGTTTTGCCTATTTGGGGACATGTTTTTGTTTTTTTTTCGTGGTGGTTGGATCTTTGTAATGTTTTTTTTTTTGTATGTTAAGCCCTGATATTGGGGGCCGGGTTTATAGTCATGTTGGCACCTCGCAAGTTTAGCGCGCAGAAAAGACCCTGTGCCAACTTTCGCTTTCCAAAAAACACATTTTCTCATGCAAATTTGATTAACAACAATTTTTGAAATTTTGAATTGGGTGGGTCCCTTTATAGGTATGAATCATTTTGTAAAAGGAAAATATAGTTATTGGGGTAAGTTTGCTTTGAATTAATCATTAATTGGAGTTCATTATAAGTTGTCCGGGCGTGGTGTGGGAGGGGGTGCCCCCCTCCCACACAAGCGCTGGGGAACCCTGCCCCAAAAATATTCGGTTTCCCAAAACACATTTTCCCCATGCCAAGTTGATAGAAACAACTTGAAATCTGTAAGTGTTCAATGTACAGTTGTATTCTGCGTTATAATGCTTATATGTATGTTCAGCGTTTTTAAAAAGTAAATATATAGTTGAGGGGTTAAGTTTGTTTTGAATGAGGCATACAGGATTTTGGAGGAAGTTCGTATATTAAGCTGCCTGGGGGGGGTGCGGGAGATGAGGGTGTCCCCTCCCGCGCAAAGCGCGGAACCCGTGCAATATCGCTTTCCAAAACACATTATCCCCATGCTAATGATAGAAAAACTTAAATTTTTCTTGTAAAGTGGTGTACTGTGCAGGTATAAAGCATTTGATGCTTATAGGTATGTTCAGCGTTTTTAAAAAGTAATTATATAGTTGATGGGTTAAGTTTGTTTAATGCTAATAGGTATGATCAACAGTTTTTAAAAAAGTAAAATATAGTTGATGGGTTAAGTTTTGTTTGAATTAAGCATAAAGTGTTCATGCATAGTTCGTATATATCTTAAGCTGTCCGGGGTGGGTGGGAAGGGTGTCCCCCTCCCGCGCGAATCGTGGAAACCTTGCAATATTCCCTTTCCAAACCACATTCTCCCCATGCAAATTGGATTTAGAAACAACTTAAAATTGTTAAAGTGGTTCACTTACACGTGTTCATATGCTTTTTAATGATATGCTTATAGATATTGATCCGTGTTTTAAAAAAAGTAAAATATATAGTGATGGGTAAGTTTGGTTTTTGATTAAGCAGATAAGAGTGTTCTTCGAACTTGTATATCAAGCTGTCTGGGGTGGGCACAGGGTCGAGTGGGTTATCTTGCGCGAGCGCGGACCTTTTGCGATTGTTGCTTTCCAAAAAAACATTTTCCCATACAAATTGATAAAACTAGAAACAATAATTGAAATCATGGTTATAGGTTGTTGTTGATCAGTGGATTTAAAAAACGTAAATGAGTTGATGGTAAATTTGGTTATATGCCAAAGTTGTCCATGGATAGTATATCAAGCTGCCGGGGGTGGTTAAGTGGGGCAAAGTGCGGAACCCTTGTTAATGTTCACTTCCAAACACATTTTCTCATGCAAATTTGATGGTAACAATATTATTTTATAATACATGACCAACCCTTTTGTAAAGCAAAATCAAATTGTTATAGTTTAAAATATAGTTCATTCCTTTTTGTATTAATCATATTTAGCATGCATGGGGAGTTCCTATATATATCAAGCGACCCGAGGTGTGAGTGCGAGAGGGGGACACTCCTCGCGCGAAGCGGGAAATCTTTGTAATGTTCGCTTTCCCACAACACATTTGCTCATGCAAATTTGACAATTTGTAATATGCAAGTTGTCCCCTATATAATGCTTACAGGTATGATCAACGGTCTTAAAAAGCGAGGTGCGGGGTGGGTACGAATCACGAAACCCTTGTAATGTTCACTTTCCAAAATGCATTTTTTTCATTCAAAGTTGATAGAACAATTTGATATTTGTAAGTGGTTCACTTTATAATGGGTATGATCGACGTTCTTATAAAGTAAAATACAGTTTATTTTTTTAAAATAATCAATCCCATGTTTAAATGCTCATGGAGAGTTCATATATTAAGCGACCCAAGGGGTGGGGTGCGAGAAGGAGTATCCCAGCCGAGCGAAGCGCGAAACCCTTGCAAGTCCGCTTTCCAAAACCCATTTTCTCATGCAAATTTGATAGAAACAATTTCAAATGTGTAAGTGGTTCATGTTGTAATGGGTATGATCATCGGTCCTGAAAATTAAAATATAGTTGATTTTTTTGTATTAATCATAAATTATGTTAGCGTGTTCATGGATTTCCTATATCAAGGGACCCGAGGTGTGAGTTACGGGAAAGGGAACTTTCCCCAACACAATAAACTTTGATAGATTGTACTGTACAGGTCATTCCACCTTGCCAAAACTACACATGAAAAAGAAAATCACTCACAATTATCGAAATGCCAATTGGCAACCAGACTTGAGGCATTCTCGAAGGGTGTTTCTCATCGCAAATATCCGGTAATGCCTGGCAGACGTTGTACAGGACAGTCCCAGACCTTGCAAAAACTAACATGAAAAAGAAAAACTGCTCACGATTTTCGAAAACTGGCCAATCGTCACCAGTCCTTGAGCAGTCGGAAGTGGTTTTTCTGAGGCAAAAAAAAAAATCGCTACCGTATGTGATTAAACGATATACCGAAAGCCTCACCTCATGCTAATGCACTGACTATCTATTTTTTAATTTTGTTTGGGTCTATTAACAGTAATTTTTCAAAGCGCATTCTTTACTCTTTGAGTAAATATCAATAATAAAGACAATAGGTCAAGCGTTGTAATTAAATTATTCATTTCCTGATTAGTATTATATTTATATATAAAAGCACTATTTACCCGATGCTTTTAAATTTAATGGAGTTCGTGCACGTTCCCGCTGTTTCATGCGCAAGGGTGTTACAAGATTGGGCGTGAGGTCAAAATTTTGAAATTTTATGGGTTCAGACTGACATGGGGGGGTGGGGGCGACGGCTCCATTGATCCACCATTGATATTACCTAATTTTTGAATACACATACTTATTTAAGACATCAAAACTTTGAATTCCAACTTCGCACTGTCTCCCTCCCCTCTTTCTTTCCTCTCGCTCTCGTTCTTCTCTTAACTCTATCTCTCTCTATCCCCTTCTCTCACTTTCTTGCCTCTTCTCTCTCTTTTGCTTCTTTCTCTTCTTTATCTTTCTTTTCTCGCTATTTTCGTTTTTTTTTTTTTTGGCTTTTTCTCAAAGTGGTGCGGCGATCGCCGCACCTTGCGCATAGCTTGCGCCGGCCTGCATATATCCGCTTCATGGTGATATACCTGACACCTGATTGACTGTAAAGTTTATGTATTCATTTTCCTATATCTGCTGTGCATTTATTGTAGATCAATCCTGTTATCCCCGAATGATGTATTGGTGTCGAACACGTACTGAGCTGCGTACTAGTAATTAGTGTGTATATACTTCTCGCCCTTGACTGGGCGAGTAACACGCTTACAACTTGTCTGTTTACATTATATGCATGATTAACGATGTTTTCACCCTGGCGTGCTTTTCTAATGTATTTCACTTGGATTGTGATCTATATGCTCACTTAACTCTCACAACATCCCTTCAGATCGATTTTTCAATTCATTCTACTCATTCAAATAAGTCTTCATCACTCAGTTTTCACTTCCCAAGCCCACCACATGTGATCTGTATCGATCTTTTCCTCCATCTTTATATGTATCATCATGATATTAAGGTATTATACCTGAACCTTCCACCCAGCTCCACTCCGCCAGCTCCACCCACCTCACATGACCTAAATGTTTTGTTTATATCATCACATAGGCATGGAGAGTTCACGCTCTTCCCTACTTGGGATCGTGTATATGGACTGGTAACTAGTATTACTTTGTTGTATTCACTCAATCAATGTATGGTTGACATATCCCACTTCGCCATTGTTCACACCTGTATACTCTGCTTACCCAAGATTTATTATTAATCATTAATCCTTATTGTATCCTACTTGCAATGCCAGTCTACCGGAGTTTCAATGTCTTCGCCCTTTAAATTTTTCTCATGTATTTTATAATTTGATTTATGCATCTAAATTATTCTGCATTGTTGTCCCTTTCATGTCATCAACCTTCATTTTCCTGCCCACCATATTAAAGTACAATGTACAACTTTGGTTATTTCATGTATATATTTCTTTGCTGGTTGATAATTTTCACTTTTGAATTGGGTTTTGGGACATTTTGTGACCCCACTTTTCTGCACCCACTTTTCTGCACCCAGTTTTGTGCTCAGAATTCAGCAGCCTGTGACGGAATAATGATATTGATAAAGGTAAAGGGGACGGACCTGTGTAACAGGAAGTAGTGCCCATCTCTCTTTCGAGCGGTTTGGGCCAGACTCCACCCTATAATGTTGCTGTAGGGGATCGCCACACTCCTCCTCTATCTGCGAGTCTGTACCTTCCCCACATTAATTAATGCCGGTACCCCTTTATACACCTGGGTAGAGACTAGAGGAGTAATTGAGGTAAAGCGCCTTCTCAAGGGAAAACACATTGGCCGTCGGCGGAGCTCGAAACCCACAACCTTTGGGCGCTTATCCACTGGACCACAACGTGCATGTGATACTGTGCTTTATTCCGTAAGGCTGCTGTTCTGAGCAAACTGGGTGCAGAAAAGTGGGTGCCCAAGTGGGGGTCCCCAAAATTTACCAACCCCTTTTGATTATATGTAATTTTTCTTTCTTCCTTGCTCTTTGTCTACCCCTTTATATACTTTTTCTCTCACTATCTAATGTACAAGATTTCAATCAATGCTATATATTGACATTGGCTGGGTATTATTCTCCCCTTGTATATGAACACTTTCCTACCTTCCTTGCTCATTGTCTACCTATTTCTGGTCCTTCTATTTTCTCTCTATTTTCTCTGCCTTTCTCTAACTATCACATGCACCAATGTACAAACTAGTGTTTAATTCATGTTATATATTTTCCTTGCGCTTGTATTTTTCACTTTTATTATATCATATTTATTTTCTTCCTTCCGTGCTCATTGTCTACCCCTTTAACTCTTAATATACCAATGTATAAACTGGTGCTAAATTCCATGCTAATTTTTCATTGTTGGTCAATATCTCACTTTGATTATATGAATAGTTTTCGTCTCCTGCTCATGTCTAACCCCTTTAATACTTCTTTTTCTACTAACTAATCTACTGAACAAACGTGTTACTTATGTTTAATATTGACAGTACTGAGTTGCTGGCTGATATTTTCACTTTTGATTATAATATTTTCCTTCCTTCCTTCCTTGCTTCATTGTCTACCTCTTTTGTATTTAAGTATATCTCTTTTTCATTTTTTTTAAACGCGTTCCTTGTACACTGAGTGGCCTCCTTTATGCTTGTGCCCTGCGACCTCACGCCGTCGCGTTTAGCATTGTCCTCGTCCCTTCACCATCAGCATCCAAAATAACTCTTTGAATGTTTATCTGTAATATTATCCTTATATATGTCATACTTTTGAAAAAATGTTTTCATTTAACCATAGTTCTTTAGTATTACTTTATTTGTAGACAATAATAGTTCATTTTTGTCCCTTTCTGCCTGGTCTCCCTTTCGCTCCCGCGCGCTCCCGCTAACATAAGTTTGGGTTTGATCATATCATATCATGATTATCATCTTTTTTTTTGTATACATGTTTGTGAAGAGACACAATAATCCTGAAATCTGATCACTACTGGGATCAATTTATATTATGTGATCATGGAGTTTATAACAAACGTGTGAGTGTCAAACTGGGTAGATAAGTTGTGTGGAAACTCGTCTTTCCCAGCCATGGTGTTCAATGGCTTTCAAACATCCGAGACCCAAGCCCGTCCTAAGGTCGGGACAAGAACCCAGGCCCAACCTATAGGCCCAATCAAGCCTTAGCCCGCAGTCTTGACTGCTCCTCCGCAAGGAACTTTATCCCGTCATGGTCGCCCTGTATCACAGCCTGGGTATTCCTCTATAGGCTCTTCTTTTTTATCTCAAGCAGTGCCTCAGCACGCTCACCCGATTAATGCCCGACAGCATGACCCAGATGCCTTATCAGTCTCTGCTTCTATGGGCTTTGAGGATGAACAAACGGGATCCGGTAGCGATTACGAGGACCCTGGTGACCCGAGCCAAGATTACGACCAGGGCTCGGGAGCCTCAACCTCCCAAGTTTCTGGAGTGGTGGGGTTCAGTGCCCAGGTGCGGACAGCCTCACTGTCCCCTGGCATTCAGTCCCTGCTGCCCAGCCACCCCCCCCCCCAGCCCCCGCTGCCAAGGCAGCCCCTTCGGCCATGGGGACCTCCCACTCTTGGGGATCTCAGTTCTCCCCCGCTCCTGCCCCATAGCTTCCAGCTATTCCCCGACCCTATGCGCAATCTCGGGGAAGCCCCAGAGTACCACCGTCTCAGCCTTCTTAGCCACCCAGCACCTTTTGGGATGTCTCAAGGAAGCCTTTGAGGTTGGAGTCCTTCTCGGGTAGGGGACTACTATGGGGTTGCCACAGATGGCTGCCTACTCTTTCGGCCCTCAGCTACCCCCGGCCAGTTTTCTACTTGCAATGACAAGAACAATAAAAGTGACACAAATGAACCTGATATATCTACACCATCTATTCTAGGAGCAGTTTGCAAGGGAATGTGGTTGCCCAAGAGTTGGTTGGATTTGAACCGAGTTCATTCTCAGACGAGGAGTCTGATGAAGACGAAGAAGACTACCTACTTGAGGACGAGTCAGATGTTGAACAATAAAGTGTCAATGAACATTTTGAATAATTGAGACCGTAGGAGAGATCACGATGTTAAAGCTGAATTTTGAATTGACACTGAGCCATGTTGGATTTCCTTTAACAGTCTTCATCATGCACAATTTGCCAGAGTAGGTCACATTGTAACAGGCTGGCAGCCATTTATATCATCATCATTTGACTTCGAATACGTTAATACGTCATTTTGGCCGCCATTTCGATTTTTCAGCTGAAGGCAGCCATTTTAAATTTGGAAAAGTATCTCAATGACTTTTTTGTGTTCAAAAACATATGTATTTAACTAAAATATCATTGAATTTGGACTTGAAATAGGGGGTGTACATATTTATTAAAACTGTGCCCTTTTGAGGTACAAGGCAGCCATATTGGATTTTTAAAGGTATCTCATTGACATATAATTTGATACTAATATCACCATAATTGGACTTGGAAAACACTAAACCTAATTTCAGACCCCCTTGTAGGAGCACCACCCGGGAAATGCACTTTGGGCACAATTTATCAAAACCCGACCTGTATTTTTGTAATCTACGCAAAATTTTGGTCTAGAAACCGCTTCAAATATAAAGTGAACACCATTTCCCATCTGAGCATAACTGAGAGTCCGACTACTAGTGCTGGGACCTCTGATAGTGGGACTGGAGGCCTACAACTTCACTTTCACACCAGGGGAAAACAACCACACCTACCACTGGCATTTTGGCCCAAAGGAGGTTCAACAAGACAAGCTGGATTTCCTCACAGAGGTTGGGGAAGGCATCAGGTATACTGAAGTAGGGAAGTTTTGCACCACTCACATGAAGTTGGGCCAGCTGATTGGGGAAGAGCGTACCCGTGAGATAGACATTGATAAATTCAAAACGGGAATTGTAACTGTTAGAATCATGGAAAAGTGTGTATTTTCAAATGGAAAATGCCTCACCCATGCAGAGAAATAAGTGTATCATCCACTAACAGCTAAATATTTTTCTTTATTAGAATTCTGAACATTTGTTTATTTTCAATACGTGGATTTGGGGTTTCCTACCGGAAATCATTTTTTACCGAAATTCATATCCCACAATGCACCAACGATGTACGAGTAGATATGCATCACTCCATGCACGCACGCGATTTAGTGCGCCTCCTTTAAACTACGCGCACATTTTGTGGCGCAAAAATGACAAGGCAATCAAAGAGTACTCGTTACTGGTAAAATTTATGTACAGCAAACGGTTTTCGCACAGTTATGACAGAAAAATGACCGTATGACACATAACACCATAGAATATATATGCGCTATTTATTTTATATAGAGTGCGTGTTGTTGGTGAAATTTCGGTAAAGATTAACATCCGGACATTTTGTTGGAATTACTATTGTGAACATTTTGCTTCATTGACTGTAAACAACCAAGTTCTCCTCATCGCCACGCATCTTTGGAATTACTATTAGGCCAAGAAAAAAAAAACAAGTTTGTCTCAGAAGATCGTGCGCATTATGTTTGAAATTGGTTTTTGACCGCATAATTTTTTTTTAGGTTTTACTCACTTTAAATTTTTTTTGTAAAAAATTTCAGAAAAAAAATGAAAATTTGGCCAAAAAATTGAAAAAGTGGACCAAAAATGCATTAAAAAAAAAAAAGAAAAACCACATTTCGCATTAGCATTTTTCTAAAAAAAAACCACACATTTCGCATTATTCACATTTCTTCTGAAACAAACTTGTTTTTTTTTGGCCTTATGCAGACTTGACTGAGCATTGTGAACTATATTCCCAAGGAATTTATAAAGGTGATCTCATTGTGTTGTTTTTATTTTGATGCAATTTACAAACAATGTAAATTGTTTGCAAGTGTAACTTGCTCCGTCAAAATACTTTTTAGATCTGGCTGTCCCACATCTCAATTTCAGCTACTTTACTATTTTGTATTTCCTTGGATTTATTATTTTTTTATGTTTCTTCAACAACAGCTTAGCAAGTTAGATTTACCCAAATTAGGCACTGCTGACAAGACAAAACTCAACAATTAGGACTTTAAGTTTAGGTTGAGTTTAAGCAGTGTTAGGCAGTAATTATTGTTTAAATTCTTCAAAATTATTGTAGGCCATCCAAATGTTTTCAAAATCTATATCCAAATTCTTGTGATGTGATGTGATGAAATGCTGTTGTAGCATAGCCCTGCTTTTGTATCTTATGGTGAAAAAACTTTGTTATTTGATCATTTTTCTTGCATTTAAATTCATATTAAGCAGAAAGTTAAATTTGCTATCAAATTTGCTAATTCCATCATCACTCAAATTTATACAAACTTTTCCCCAACATTTTCATTTGGATACATGTAATTTTACATTTTCTGGAAACATTTTAGAAATATAACTTTTATTTGGGAACAAATCAGTCTTGAAAGTTGGAAAGAGAGAAATGCCTATAGGCCTACAGGTACTCCCCATTACTTTTTGTTTGGCTTTATGAGCATTAAATTGACTGTGGAATAATCTGGCAAAATGTGACACGACATACCAAAAAATTTGACTTTGCCGAGTTCTACAAGGACTGGCGATGCTTTTGGTTCAGTCGTCAATTTAGACATCAACTTTGTCCGTGCTGGGTACACTGCGCACATTGATAATCAGCATTTTCTGACCGTTAATGAGCTAATTTTCCTTATTTTTTTATTATCAAATTCAGCGCTAATTGGGATAAAATTGTCCATAGGTCTTCTCCCCTTGGGTTTGTTCCTGATTCGTTTTCTCTTCGTGGTATGCTACAGCGGCGGAGGAGGAGACGGACTGGTGAAGCTCTATGGGAGATGCATTGCGTCCTCTCCCTGCTGCGTCGCCTTAGATCTACCATAGGAGGGTGCTATTACTGCTAATAATGGCTGTGATAGCCCATGCGACGCAGGAGGCTCACTTTTCAGTTGGAGCAAGTCCGGTAAGACATATTTTCTGTTCTTTGTACCAATAGTGGACTGATTATTTTCTTAAATATTCAAATTTAGTGACCAGACTTTTTCATTTGGAGGTGGTTTATGTTTCATGCTAAGGTTTTGGTTTTCCAATAAACCTATACCGCTGAGTGGATTCCATTAATCTGTTTGTGCTCCATTTTTCTGTTCTTTGTGTTAATGTATCATTTTGTGTTTTTTTTTTGTCCAAACACACTACCATTGACCCATATGGGTCAAGCAATTTACAGTATGATTTTTGGTTGACATATGTGACATTCCTTGGAACCTTATTTTTCACTGTTAAGGTGGGTCCCAGCTGGCTTAAGAGTGTTTAAATAGTAATGAAAAAAACTTTTGTCAATAGATGGTTATAATAAAACAAATAAAAATCAATCATATGGGCATTTGTCGAACAATCACATGATTCATGATGGTTTTAGTCGTCAGATATGTAAAAATCACAAAATCCAGCATTTGTTCATATTTTTACATTTAGAATTTTAATTTGAAAAACCTACATCCTATTTCAATTTTCTTTGCAGATCATGAAAACTGGTGTACTTTTACATGGTTCCCCTGCTGCGGGTATCATAGAAATATTCATAATTTAAGATATGGGCATTTTTTTCCCAAAACCATGATTTTAACAAATTTTTTTGGGAAAAATCCCATATCTTGAGTTATGAACATTTTTACAATACCCGCAGCAGGGAAATCATGTAAAAGTACACCAGTTTTCATAATCTGCAAAGAAAATGGAAATAGAATGTAGGGTTTGGAAATAAAAATTAAAAATGTAAAAATATGAAAAAATACTGTATTTTGTGATTTTTACATATCTGACAGCTAAAACGATCATGAATCAAGCAATTGTTAGACAAAAACATATCATTGGTTTCATTTGTTTTATCATAACCATCTATTAACAAAAATGATTTTTCATTCCAATTTAATCACTCTTGAGCCATCTATGGGACCCACCTTAAAGCCACTATTACTAATTAGTGATTTTCTTTTTCCTTTTTACATATCTTATTCACAAGTTTGTTGATTTTGTCTTATTTGGCCTGGGTATATCATTCAGTGTTCAGGCACTGCTTTCCAATGATGCAATTTGGGAGAGCCAGGGGTTTCCACCCTACTCTTATCAAAACTGGCTGCGATGACATAATACAGGCATGATTCTCAATGTAGATGGGACCGACAGCTTAACGTCCCCTCTGAAGGGTGGGGTATTCTCATGGTTCGTTTACCCAAGTCCAAATGAACCACAGGGAGGGTGGAATTCCAGTTTTAATCAATAGTTCTTATACAAATCAAATCCAGAATTTAGTACCTGAATTAAAAACCTGCGAGTTGCCCTGCCGGGACTCAAACCGGGGACCTCCTGCACCAAAAGGCGAATACCCTAACCAGTGGGTTATATTGCTGTGGGGGATTTGATACACCTCTACAATTATTACCTTTCCAGCACTGAAAGCACCTCACTCAAGGGCATTGACTGCAGCAGGAATCGAACACATAACCTTTAATGTGAGGGTTAGGTGCTCTATCCATCCACTGGTCAAGAAAATCACTGATACATGTAGTTGCTTTAACTTTGTGTATACACAGTATACATGGTGAAATATGTCAAACTTAAAGAGACATGAGGAGATTTCAAGAAAGAAGCGCCCCAATTTTTGTTGAACCCCATTTTTTTGCATATTTGGTATGTTTACCAATGTATTAGATCACACCTGAAATGAATAAGCCGAATCTTTGAGAAGCATGGGAGGACGGAGATAGGCCTATAGTTTGTAATGTCATGAGGATCTTTACTTTTATAAATTGGAATAACTTTAGCAGATTTAAGATCATAAGTGCTTAAAATTGTTCTAAAAATAATAGAGACAACCAGCATAGGGTCTGTATTCCCTGTATTACTTTTTGGGTTGTTATCAGTGAACACTACTCTGCAGATAATATCACTTAACAATGGTCAAGGACTATTTAAAACACAAAAATATTTCTGTCATTTGATGTCACTATATCATGTGTCCTAAAATATTTGAGTCTAGTTCCCCAAAATTTCACAGGAAGGGAACTTTTTTTTTTTTTCCCTGCATTGGTATCTCCCATCGCCTGTGTCTCACGATGATTGACCTGACCCGATCGGCGACCCGACCTTTGACACTGCATCGATCACATCGTCTGCTTGATATTTGCATGTTTACATTTCACCGCTGAGCAATTTCCATTTAATTTTTTCTTACTCCAAATGGAGAAATCTCGATGCTGTAGATAGTGCTAATACCGTAAAAAACAAAAGAGCAGTTCAAGAAATTTGTGGGAGAGAGCCGTGATTGGATTGAACCTTGTCTTGAGTTGCGGTAGCAGCTGATCTCGACAAGTTCATTGGCAATTTTTTAAAATGACAGAAATATTTTTATATGTTATATAAAACAAATATTGACTGCTCTATATTCGTGAAATGGTGCAAAATAGTAGGCCCACGGTCTCCAGTCACCTCGGATAGTTATTTTGCACCATTTCCCTCATGAGCAGTCAATATTTGAATAATAATATATATCCTAAGTGTGTTCGCTATTTGTACTACCCAGTTTGATTTCTTCTCGTCAGTCATCTTCTACTTGTCTTGCACGGATCTTGCGTTTCCCCTTTACTTTTCCAAACTTAAATTGGCTCTTCTCTTGATCAGAGCCTGTCTGCTTTTCAACTTCCTTTGTATCAGGTTTAGCTACTTCATCACTGGTTGATTCTGCAGAGCTGTCCACTTTATCAGCAACTGATTGGCTGGCTGGTTGTTTTGAATCTTTACTTGAAGATGATTGGTCAGATTCTGCTGTTGCAGTGTCCATTGACTTATCAGCGTTCACATCATCTTCTGCCAAATGATCCAATACCAAATTGGACATAGATTCACTACTTGCCTCAGATCTATTGGTATGGTGCTTTGATTTTGACTTCTTTGCTGAACCGATTACATACTCTGGCATCCTATACACACTGCCATAGTTCTTGCGCTTCCCAGAAGCCTCTTGATCATGTTCGGAATCACTTGCCTGTGTACTAGTTGGTTTGTGAAATTCTATCTTTGCACATTCACCGGAAGATTCTCCACTATCACCCAATGTCTTCTGATCGTCTTTCCTCTTTCTCAGTTCACTGATGAAGTCCATAGCGACATTCCTGTTGAAAGCATCGCCATACATGCAGGTGTCCTCCAAGCTGTATTTTGTCCATTTGTCAGGATTCGTTTTATAATCAGGTTGGTGGAATCCACCTCTACCTCTGGGTGGTCGGGAGGTTTCACGATTATGACGTCTTGAATCGTAATCACGGTAGCTACTTCTGCCTCTAGCTCCATCTGCTGATCTGTACCTATCTCTGCCCCTGTCACTTAATGAAGCTTCTGACCTCCTCTCTCTTGACAATCTGTCTGACCTTTCCTGTGAAGGCAAAGGAAGACTTGGTTTTTTAAAACATCCTTCACCATCATCTCCATCTTCATCGTGGCCTCGCTTTTTATCATCAGCTTTCCGGTTTGTCAAGTCAGTTTGATACTTCTGCTCCAGACTTCCAAGTGAACCAAATATGTCATCGGTCTTGGAGCGGAATGTAGAGCTTTCCTGTTGGGTCTGAACACAATTGCACTTCTTGAAGGGCCCCCCCCCTCTTTGGCTGTCCTGTTTTACCCTATAACACTAAAACAATTTAAGGATAATTTAGTATCAATTTTACATACTCTCCACCAATTCTTACAGATGTAGTCAGATGTTTTAGACTTTAAGTCATACTCAGGCAATTTGGAAAAAGATAGGCTCCTAATTTAAAAATGAGTGATTTTTTTGCACTTACAATTTGCCTACAATGTCAATAATAGACACCCAACTGCAAGGAATCTGAAAGTATGTAATTGTGGAAATACAGCTATTTCTGTAATAAATGACCAGCAGTGACCTTCTATCCTTTGTCTGGCGTGAAGTATGAAGTGAGGGTGCGCGCGTATACCCAGTGCTGTCTTTCAGTTGCAGTCCGATCATCCTTGATTTACGCACCACTGAAAGTCAGTACAAGTATACCTGGACATGAGTATAAGGTCTAAAGGTCTGTTCATACTTCCCTGCATTGCAGTGCAATACTGCAATGCAGCCTTCCAAAATGGATAGTCAATGATAATGACAACATACAAAAGTTAAAGACTATCTAGTCCTGATCATTAGGACTATGCATGTGCAGTAACAGCAAATATGGCGATGCACTAGTGGACGTTTAAGTAAACTTTACGAGTCAGTATTACTGAATAGGAACAATGTGCCAAATTATGGCTCTTAATAAAATCCCTTTTAGCATATAGTATACTTAGTTTCCTAAATGTATCGAGCGTCAGTAATACTCTTGCAGTAGCGATTCTGTGAATAGTAACTAGTCGTATTGTTTGGTGTAACTGCCGAAAAATGCCAGAAAATACGTCCTCCACATGCTATCTTCATGTTGCTCAATGGCTGCTACTGCTTTCATTTAACTATTTAGGATTACAGGGTCATAAAATTTTGGCATTTGAATGTTTGTGCCTAGGTGCGAATCGTACTGTTGTTATTGCGAAGAGTTAAAATTAGCACATGTATGTTGGCGCAGCAAAGTGGTGGAGACTATAGGCGCCGCCATTGGAAATGTATTTTATTTTTTCAGAACAGAAATTTGAACAATTAGAGACTTAGAGTACACATCTTTCTAAATTCTTTGGGGAAAGTCCTAAGTAACAACACGGTTACTGAAGAAAAATTCACTTGGGAAAGCGAGAAAAAACAAGGAACCTGTCTCCATTCCCTCATCCGTTTAAACTTCTGAGCTCAAGAATCTGCAATGCCTAAGCATGTTTGTCATATCATTGTCTTAGCACATTGGGGTTGCTGGGTGCAGGCCGCATATGCTGTCCCTGCTTGTAGCTCAGCATATTCGCAACCACATAAGCTCCAAACGTTACGGCACCAGACCTCTTTTTTCTGGGGGGGGGGGGGCAAGAAAAAAATTTTGGGGGGGGGGGGGGAAGTGAAATTCTGGTGGGCAAAGTATTTGAGATTTTTAACCAATTTTGGCCCAAATCGCTGATTTTCCCCCAAATTGGTGATTTTTGGCACAATTCGCCGAATTTTGCCAAAATCCCTCATTTTTCTTTCGGCCAGGGGGGACAAACTAGGGGGGGGGGCAAGAAAAAAATTTTGGGGGGCAAGCCCCCCCCATCGGTGCCGCCACTGGCTCCAAACACAGCCGTGATGAACGAACGTGAAATTC
>JAMKCH010006741.1:0-31731 GCA_023653785.1 Ophioderma brevispina | reverse complement strand
TTCTACCCCTAATAAAGATGATGATGTGACTGATCTAAATGCGTCCCCACATTTTAATGTAGTGATTTGGACCTTTAAAAAATACGACAAAATGCGTTTTTAATCCACTAAGATTTGACTATAACTCCACACACAAGAACTATAGTGATGTAATAAATAATGACAATGATGACATTCACGAATGTTCATATCTCACCCCCGAACAGTTTTGTCTAGACTCCAATGCAAGTTGTGGAAAATTTAATTTTTTAAATGTCAACATAAGAAGTCTTTCGAAAAATTTTGGAAATCTCAAGGATTGCATTAAAGCACTAAATTGCGATTTTAGCATCATTGGCCTATCAGAAACCCATTTAAAAGAGAAACCCAATGACTATTACAATCTTTCTGGATATAATATTGAATACACTAACATGATTGGACGAGAGAAAGGTGGCGTATGCATGTATGTTTCGGACAAAATAAATTACAAACTAAGGAAAGACCTTTGCCATGCTAACTTAAATTATGAAGCTTGTTTTATTGAAATTGAATGTAACAATAACAAGAACGTTATAGTCGGAATTGCATATAGAGCTCATACCATTATCGAAAATTTCATAACCGATATCGACCTTCTTAACAAACTAAATAATGAGAAAAAACAACTGTATATTATGGGGGATTTCAACATAGATCTCTTAAAAGTCGATAGCCACAAACCTACCCACGATTATCTTGAACTTATTTATTCTTATTCATTAATACCTAAATATACAAACCAACAAGAATCACTGAAACTTCAGCGACAATTATTGATAATATTTTGACAAATGATGAAAATATCATTAAATCAACAATATTGGTTGCGGATATAACCGATCATTTGCCAACAATCTTAACCACTCGCAATAATTTAACTCAGCCACCCCTTAAGACTAATAGGGGGAAATATAAAGAAATCAAAATGAGAATATTATTTCGAAATTTAAAACGAGGTTAGCAGATGTTAATGGCAGGAAATTCCTCGATATCAATAGTGCAGATGTGGATTATAATACATTCATTGAAACTTTGATGTACTGTACAATGAATGCGGTCCGATAAAATGTACTATTAATAAAAAGAAAGAAACGATATCAACCCCTGGATTACGAGAGGTTTATTAAAAAAGTATCATAAGAAAAAAAACAACAGTTGTATAAACAATATTTTACTCTCCTAGCAAGGAGAGGACTTCAAAAATTTAAGAAAACATATAATAAGTTAAATATGCTTATTCGTAAAGCAAAGAGGGAAACGCTTCTTAAATTTCAGCATAGCCAAAAATAATATGAAAAACAAACGTGGAAAAGATAAATTTGATATTCTTGGTCGAGAGGAAAATAAATAATGTATACAGAGCAAGTTTAAGGATGCCAAAGGCAACTTCACTACTGTGCAGATATCGCAAAATCATTCAATAACTTCTTGTAATATTGGTCCGAACCTTGCATCCAATATAAAAAAAAAAATAACGTAAAAAAACTATTCGATTGCCTTAAAGATTCCAAAACATTATAGTATGTACATGAACCAATAGTTGAAATGGATATTATATTGAGAAATTAATCAAACACAGAGTCTGGTAATGACCAACATTGGTAACTTATAATAAAGAAAGTTGCTAACGAAATGTGTTCAAACCACTCACAAGAATAATTTATCTACATGCGTTGAGTTAAAAAGTACAACAAATAAGGGATTTTTTGGAAGAAAAATTAATGGAATTTCACCAAATTACTCCTGAGTAAGATAGTATGTTGAATCAGCCTTTAACAATAATTTTAAAATTTGGACAATTTATTACTTTCCTGATCTCTATTGGGGCCCTGGAAGAGGCAAAGATTTTGAGTTGCGGATCCCGCCCTTAACACTTAAGTGCCCAAGGGGGGGGGGTTCCAAATTTGAGTTTTTTTGCGATTTCTCGGTTACGCAATACAAATTTTTCAAGGAGTTTTTGCTAATTGTCTTGATTATGAATGTACGCTTCTTGGATACTAAAAAATTCAATACGCCCACGTTCATTAGATAATTAGGTTGGTCCCTAGGATAACCCCCCCCCCTTGGGCACTAACGGAAGTGAAAAAAATCAGATATTTTACTAATTAAAAAATTGTAAAAGAATTAAATCTTGGGATTTATTTGCTTGAGATATATACCTTAGGAGGCAATAATTAATAATTATATAATAATAAATCAAATAACCTTTTATAGGCTGATAGCATCAATTTGAATTTTGTCAGACGTGCTCTTAACTGGTAAGTATATTGGGAAAAATAGTTGTATTTTGTAAGTTTTTTCTGAGAAAAATACAAGATGTATAAATTTGGCTATATTTTGAATGATTATTTTAATGTATTCTAGAGTAGATTATTTAATGATTATTTTGCGTCAAACTTAATATTGGAGTTGCTGAGGATGGAAAAATGCGACCCACTCTTTCCGGGGAGTGACAATTTTCAAATTGGCAAACCTTTTCTGAAGTAGATTTCATCATTTGATATGAATTTTTATTGTGGGTATGTGGTTCTTGTGACCCCATTTGCTTTTTGTGGCATGATCAAACTCCCATGGGAAAAGGTTGGTTATTCTGGCGTTGGGTCCCTAGGACCCCCCCCCTTGGGCACTAACGAAGTTTTTTTAGCTTGGGCACTTAAGTGTAACCCCCCCCCCTCTAACTCCTTACCCACAGAATGGTTACGTCACTGGTATCACATTATCCCCAATGTGTATGTTAATGGGGGATATTGCTGCCAAATCCAAGTGACGTAAACCAAGAAGTAATCTTTGGGTTACTCTTCGCGTGTAACTGTTCGTCTTTTCCCAAATTTGGTACTTCACTTCTGCAGCTGAAACTCTTTTGAACGCGTAATCAATTTTGAAGCCGTAATTTTTATATGAGAAGATAAACAAAACAGGGAATGTCATACAAAACAGAAAATACATGAATAGCACAGGGGTTCCATGAAAAATCGCCTCACATTTGGTTGTACTTTTTTTTGACTCACCCTGTATAGGATTTATTTTTTTTAAATATCTTAAAAGCTTAAATAGCTAAGGTTATTACCAATTTATAAGAAACAAGACTTGAAATGTTCTCAAATGTATCGCCAGGGACGTTAAAAAATGTTCGATAAATTATCGCCCATTGTCTCTTTTACCTTTCAAAAATACTGTAGAAAGAACTTGTATTTGATAGATGTATTGGCTATATAAAACCACTCATGCAATCCTTACTGAACAGGCCAATTTGGTTTTCGGTCCATTCATTCTACCTATATGGCTATTATTGAATTGATGGATACTGCAGTTGAAGAAATGAAACAACTGTTGGTATATTCTTAGATTTATCAAAAGCATTCGATACATCGATCACCAATATACTTAATAAATTAGAACATTATGGATTTCGTGGTATTGTACTCCAGTGGTTTAGAAATACTTATAGAAACCTAAAACGTTTGTTATAATTCGTACGACTCAGAACTTTTAAAGGATATTGTTTGTGGTGTTCCACAAGGATCGATATTGGGTCCTATTTTTATAGTATATGTTAATGATATAACCAATACTTCTCAAATTCTTGATTTTGTATTATTTGCTGATGATACCACTATTCTCTACTCGCACGAAAATATCGATAGTAAAATAAGTGTCGTGAATGCTGAATTAAATGAAGCAATTGGTTCAAAGCTAACAAATTATCAGTTAACGCTGGCAAAACAAATTACATGATATTTGGTACGCCTCACATGACATCAGTTAAAGTAAAACCAGATTTGAATGTCAACTTAAATAATACAATATTGGACAGAGTGAAATATACCAAATTTCTAGGTGTCTTAATAGATGAAAACCTTACCTGGAAACATATCGATTGCGTTAGAACTAAAACATTGTCGAGAAATATTGGAATCATGAACAAACTAAAACATGTTATCCTTTATTCTTTTATTTTGCCTTATCTCAATTATGGAATACTCATATGGGGGAATACAAATGGTGTTTACTTAAGTAAATGTCTTTATCCTCATATCAATGTCCCTATCGGTTTTGGGGTATGTTATTTTTATGTGTAAAATATATCTGTTCTTCCTATGGCCTAGACTATCATTTGAGAGCAAATTGAAGAAATTTCATATTTTGTGAAAATGTGCCAGTGCCGCTTTAAACAGAGTCGAGGGTGGCGCTATGCGGTAGATTAATAGAGTCGAGAAGGTGCTAAAGGGTAGGCCTACGCACATAACCGCATTAATAAGTTTTTTTTTTAAATGACCATAAGGCCTATAAAGAAGAACAAGTTTATTGGAAAGAAAGATCAGAGTAGAAGAAAGCCTCAAAAGAGCACTCGCCGGGAATTGAACCCGGGTCACTTGCGTACATGGCAAGCGCGATAACCATCTACACCACGAGTCCCACACGGCTGAGATGCAACTTTTGAGGTATATAGCTGTCTTGCTATATAGGTGGCGCCGTAAGTACGCAAGTGACCCGGTGTAGAAGTAACCATTGTCCGGCGTACTCATAGTCCGGGAACAATGGTGAACAATAGGGCAATCGATTCAGTTAACTCTTTACGCAAAATTAGTTTCACGCTTTATTCCGTTATCGTCTATGGAGCCCCGGACTATGATTCCCACCGGACTATATCTGCTTTCACACCGGGTTCAATTCCCAGCGAGTGCTCTTTTGAGGCTTTCTTCTACTCTGATCTTTCTTTCTTTCCAATAAACTTGTTCTTCTTTATAGGCCTTATGGTCATTTAAAAAAATACTTATTAATGCGGTTATGTGCGTACCCTTTAGCACCTTCTCGACTCTATATTAATCTACCGCATAGTGCCACCCTCGACTCTATCACTTTAGTGCATTGAGATGGTATGCTTTTCTATGGTTTATTTTTGCGTGAAACATTTACCACATTCAAATGGTTTGTCACCAGTGTGAATTCTCACATGTCGAGTTAATTTTGATTTGTTTGTGAAAACATTTACCACATTCAGTGCATTGAAATGGCTTATTGTCCGTGTGAATTCTCACATGCATCTTTAAAGTTGATTTTTGTGTGAAACATTTACCACATTCAGTGCATTGAAATGGTTTCTCACCAGTGTGAATTCTCAAATGTTGGGTTAAATCTGATTTGTTTGTGGAAAATTTACCACATTCAGTGCATTGAAATGGATTATTGTCCGTGTGAATTCTCACATGCCTCTTTAAAGTTGATTTGTGTGTGAAACATTTACCACATTCAGTGCATTGAAATGGTTTTACACCAGTGTGAATTCTCATATGACGAGTTAATTTTGATTCGTTTGTAAAACATTTACCACATTCAGTGCATTGAGGTTTATCACCAGTGTGTATTGTCATATGTCTGTTTAAAGATGATTTCTGTGTGAAACATTTACCACATTCTGTGCACTGAAATGGTTTGTCACCAGTGTGAATTCTAACATGTTTGGTTAAAGTTGATTTGTACGTGAAATATTTACCACATTCAGTGCATCGAAATGGTTTGTCACCAGTGTGAATTCTCATGTGTTTAATTAAATTTGATTCGTTTGTAAAGTATTTACCACATTCATTGCATTGAGAAGGTTTATCACCAGTGTGTATTCTCACATGTCTGTTTAAATGTGATTTCTGTGTGAAACATTTACCACATTCAGTGCATTGAAATGGTTTTACACCAGTGTGAATTCTCACATGCATCTTTAAAGTTGATTTGTGTGTGAAACATTTACCACATTCAGTGCATTGAGGTTTATCACCAGTGTGTATTCTCACATGTCTGTTTAAATGTGATTTCTGTGTGAAACATTTACCACATCCAGTGCATTGAAATGGTTTTTCACCAGTGTGAATTCTCAAATGTTGGGTTAAAGTTGATTCGCAAGTGAAACATTTTCCACATTCAGTGCATTGAGATGGTTTGTCACCAGTGTGCATTCTCACATGCCTGTTTAAAGAGGACTTGTGTGTGAAACATTTACCACATTCAGTGCACTGAAATGGATTTACACCATGGTGAATTCTCGCATGTGTATCTAACCTTGATCTGTTTGTGAAATATTGACCACATTCAGTGCATCGAAATGGTTTGTCACCAGTGTGCATTCTCAAATGCCTGTGTAAAGTTGATTTCTGTGTGAAACATTTACCACATTCAGTGCACTGAAATGGTTTGTCACCAGTGTGAATTCTCCTATGTGTGGCTAAACTTGATTTCTGTGTGAAACATTTACCACATTCAGTGCACTGAAATGGTTTGTCACCAGTGTGCATTCTCAAATGCCTGTGTAAAGTTGATATCTGTGTGAAACATTTACCACATTCAGTGCATTGAAATGGCTTATTGCCAGTGTGAATTCTCACATGCCTCTTTAAAGTTGATTTGTGTGTGAAACATTTACCACATTCAGCGCATTGAAATGGTTTTACACCAGTGTGAATTCTCATATGTGTATCTAAGCTTGATTTGTTTGTGAAACATTGGCCACATTCAGCACATTGAAATGGTTTGTCACCAGTGTGTATTCTCATGTGTCTAATTAATTTGATTTGGCTGTGAAACATTTACCACATTCAGTGCACTGAAATAGGTTGTCACCAGTGTGCATTCTCAAATGCCTGTGTAAAGTTGATTTCTGTGTGAAACACTTACCACATTCAGTGCATCGAAGTGGTTTGTCACCAATGTGAATTCTCACATGTCGAGTTAATTCTGAATTCTGTTTGAAACATTTACCACATTCAGTGCAATGGAATAATTTGTCATCAATGTGAGTTCGTATGTGGTCAGTTAAACTTGATTTCACAGCAAAATATTGACCACACTCCATGCAATGATATGGCTTTTCAGCATTACCAGTTCTCATGTGTATACTTAACTTTGAATTCTTTGCAAAACCTTTACCACACTGAGTGGATTTGAATGGTTTATCACCAAAGTGAATTTGCATAAACTTTGATCTAGGGTCGGAACACTTAATACTACCCTGTTTGTATTTATACGGTTTGTCATATTTTAAGGTAAAACATTTATCATGCTGTATACAATGCATTGGTTTACTATCAGGGTGAGTTCTTTTATGATCAATCCGATACGCTTGAAATGGTTTACAATGAATTCCCTTGTGGATCTTGCCAAACATCTGGTGCCTTCTGACATGTTTCTTAAATTGATC
This sequence comes from Ophioderma brevispina, assembly GCA_023653785.1. Classification (NCBI taxonomy): domain Eukaryota; kingdom Metazoa; phylum Echinodermata; class Ophiuroidea; order Amphilepidida; family Ophiodermatidae; genus Ophioderma; species Ophioderma brevispina. The sequence goes on along the minus strand of JAMKCH010006741.1, from coordinate 24,521 downwards.
AAAAGAGTGATGCATCCTTGGGCAATATTTACAGAAGAAAGTGTCCAGAAATCTTCTCTCCATTATTCTTGTGTTCTTATGTCCGGGGTCTGTGATTGGAAAAAAATATTAACATGTTAGCATTGTGGAAATACCATTACTGGTTGTACACTCCAAAGTTGTATGACAATGACTTGAATGGATCTGTGAATGGGCAGACCACGTTCCAAGCGCTAACTTTAACCATTAGGGCGGTTTCATGGGAGGTCAATAAGTTAACTTGACCAGACCTGTCCTCAAAACAACCCAAGCGTGCATAAAATACAAAAGAATCACCCGCAGAAATAACTGAAATGTTCAGGTGAACCAGGTGCAGGTATTGTTTTATTCGCATGCTGGGCTGATCTGGAGGGCAACAAAAAGTCCATCAACATAATGTAGCTCCCGTAAAAGGGCCCTATTTAGAGTGTCACCACCCCACCTTAGATAAGTAACCACTCGGGCAAGAGTTGACGTCAAATTAAAAAAAAAATATTAGAGTTTGTGTAGTATGTCCAACCTAACCCCCGCCCTCTAACAACAGTGTCTCACAAGATGTTAAACGACTCTGGGAACGATCTTGTGGGTAAATAAATGTATGTATGGGGTTGTTGTTAAGTAAGCCTTTTTAAAGCCACATCACTGGATTTTTTCCCCAAATTCAAAATGTCTATTTCATATCTTAAGGATTGTAGTGTTGGTCTATAACAACATATTTCTATTCTTTGCGAAAACCAGAATTTAAAGCATTTTAAAGAAGTTTTGAAGATGCCTTTACGTCGGTTTGTCGGATCCAGCGTTTAGTGGTAAACAATGCATAAAAAAATCGTATTTATTGACAATTTATTGACGGAGTTGTTAACGAACGTGTCAGTGATCTACTCGAAAGAGTGAAAAATATTGAAATAGCAGGAATAGTTAAAAGTGAGAATAAATCTGTAGAATTTCATAAACTTATTTCCCAATTGAAAACAATGACAGAACAAAGAAAGAAAACGCAGTGTTCAAAAAATATGATGAATCCCCATTCAAACTATGTGTTTGTAGTAAGTGTCCGTTACGGACAGTTCATGATAAAATGCCGATTTTGTCCTTTTTAGGTGCATTTGGCCCTAACTTGTAGGGTAATGTTAGGTACCTTCTATTGTTACAGGCATGGCAAAAATCTGATTTTTGATGATATTTAGATTCTCATTTAGCAAATCACTTAAAGTGGCTTTAATTAGCTAGCCACTTACAGGAGGAATCTTTACAAAACCATGTCCACCACAGCGGTGCAAACAAATGGGCTTTTGATGAAAAAAATATGGCAAAAGTTTTAACTACCTTGAAGAAATCGCTTGATAGTACCTTTGTGAGGTACTACCCACCCCCAAATTAGACTAGTTTTTTCAAACTTAATGGTGGCACCCTGTGATACGAGATTAGAAGTGTGAGGTTAACATGTATGCTCAGTAAATGTTTTCATCATGAAATATCATGCCGTGGTGCCACGGAAATGACAATTCTTTCTTTTTTTCAGATTGTATTTCACCAATATCTGATAAAATCATCAAAACTGTTAGTGATTAAGACAAGTAGTTATGAATTGACAGATCAATTTTGGAGTTAATTAAGAAAATATTTGAATACTATATATAAAAAAATCGCCCGGCAGTAAAGTAAAATAGAAAAACATCTTCAATGGGTGATATTTCCTGATGTAGAGCTGTTTTAGAAATTAGGTGGTATTGTCATTGGCAAAGCCGGTGGGCATGGATATGAGTCCTCCGGCTCACAGTCCGGGGACAATGGTGACAATAGGGCATTTGATTCAGTTGATCTTCACGCAACATAGTTTTCATGATTTATTCCGTGTCGTCTATGGAGCCTGCGACTATGATACCTGCCGGACTATGATTACTTCTACACCGGTGTGGTGAAAGCAGATATAGTCCGACGCGGAGCCACAGTCGGGCCCTTAGACGATTACGGGAATAAGCGTGAATGAAACTAATGTTGCGTAAAGGGTCAATGAATCACGTGCCATATTCCGTTACCGTTGTAGCAGGACTATGAGTACGCCGGACTATTAATTACTTCTCCAACGGTGTAGAAACTGAGTGTCCCCTGAGAGAGTGTCCTTGCTACCGTAGCAATGCATCCATCATCTGCATGATCACTGGTTTTGGCTCCATCAAAAATACGTTGTGGGCAGTGGCATAACCCCCGGCATAACCAGGGGGCGCAGGGGGAAGCAGCCCTGTGAGATCTTTTCCCCCTCTTGACCCCTCCCTCTGAAAAATTAGTGATTTTTGCAAATATGCCAATTGACATTGAAAAAACCACATAGGCCACACTATATTAAAGGAATGTTTGGTGTTATAAATCTATCGGCAATATATAATGAAGATCCTAAATATGACGTACCAGATGGTTTGCATGGTCCTGGAGTATCCTTGCGAAGAAAGAAAGAAAACATCATTTTCACGCTAACTTTCGAAGCAGTAGACGACTTTACCAAGGAAGCCGCCACGTTTGTTTATTATTTACGCTATCGTTTTGCACCAAGCCATGTTTAGTCTTAACACCAAATGAAAGATGATCGGTGGTTAATCAAGTTCTGGCCTGTATGAAAGACTATCGCGTTACTTTTAACATTGGAATTAAAAAACCCAGCTTTAAATTTAACGTTTCTTTAAAATATATAAATTTATCCAAAATGGCATACATTTGTGCCTAATTTTTATAAAATGAGCCTGGGATTCTTAAAGAAATATGAGTTTGTAAATTAAAATTAGGAAACTCTACATATACAAAGAAGCGCTACTCGGGTACATTGAAAAGTACGTTAGATGGCGAATCCGCGCATAGTGGAGTTGCGACACTGATCTCTATGGACCAGTAACAGCAATGTTTGTAAACATGTTAGGGCCTGGTATCTTGAACTAGGTCGGCCTGACTTGTACACACGGGCAATGTATCTGTTAGAGTTTTAATACTATGGGCCATAACGGATGGCAGGAATGGATTGGCAAGTCAACAAAAGAAAGTGACGTTGGATGTTAACTGGTATACAATGGATGGAAACCTGGGCTTCGTAATTGAAGCACTGATGGCCATGTTGGCCTCCAAAAAAGAGCCCAAGGCAGGTGGTAACGAGCTGGTCATTTAATATACAAAATTGTTTTCCATTGAAATGTGGAAATTAGCGACATAACAGGACTACAGAATCAAGCCAATCAGTGAGCTTCATTGTATTTGCGCGTCTGGGATGAATGTCTCTAAAACGTGCACCCGGGATTACAACTTCTGTTAAACAGGTGTCTCTGGACTGGTACTGTGTTCGCGTAGACCAAGATGCCCGCCCGTTGCCCATTCATCTATAATAGGTAAGCGGGAGACCCTGAAAAGAGCGCTTATTAACAAAAAAAAGCGCAATATGCCCACAACATCAAAAAGTATTTGAAAATATAGTGTTTGAAGTATTGGAAGTGAAACTTGCAATAATTTGATCATGTAGAACAATAGATATCGGCTAATTTGCATACAATATGCATACGATATTAGGTATGCACGTATTTTACAGAAAAATAGATAGAACTTTATCAAGTAAAGAGCTATCGATTTCGTTTCTTTTTAATAATTTAGCCAATGAATCTACCAAACAATAAAGTAAGAAAACTGAAATCTCTTTGATATAAGTATTTGTAACAGGTCGATATTTCAGATTTTTACATATTTTTGTGAATTTTAGATGCTATTTTACATTATAAAGTTTTATACAGAATTATATTGTACATTCTTCTTAATGATATGTATCACTATAACATTTTTCAAGAACGGTGAGCATTGTGAAGTGTTTTGGTGGAATTTTCGGCCGAGAAAATGCTTCGTTTCTCAGATGCATGAAACCCCAAAATCTTGGCCATTTTACCGATCTGCGGGGCAATTAAACACCACGCATTTGGGTTCCCTTATTGATCGGTCAAGAAGGGTTGACCCTGACAATTGAGGGTTGGTTTGTTTCGGCTGTGAAGCAAAATCACATACACCACAAAATTTGTGTATTTTCAGGTTTATGTTTCTGGTAGGGGGGAGGGGAAGACCGGACGAAAGAAAAGGAAGTTCGTTTAAATTTGGAATTCGTCAACCAAATGGGTTGTTCGCTATAAAAATTAACATTTGCAAGCGGAGGAAATGGAATAGATTCAAAGCGGGGACCTTTGGAGGAGCGGCTATAGAAGCGTCCGAACCTCCCCAAATATCCCAGAAGTTTATAAACGGTCATAACATGAGTTGCAATCGTATTGCGCAAGTAAATACGGATTTCAATGAGATTGTCGGTAAAAATAACGGCCGTGTTTTATTGGCAAAAGTCCACTTTGGCCCAACTCCACCACCCACAACCCCAAACCACAAAAAGATTCACATTGCCAAAAAAAATCCAATCCTGCTTAATCCCATCGCCTGAAAAAAAAAAAGCCTGGATACCGATCAATGTTTCCGTATGTGGTATGCAACAATGTATTGCGTTCAAACCATCACTTTATAAAAAACAATAGCTAGATCTATTAACAGTAGGCCATATAAGATTTAATGTTTAGTGATCTTTCAAGACGTGAATCTGACAATGAAATGTAGTTTTTCAAGGATTCAATGAGCCTTTCAAATGAAACAATTTGTCCAAAATATTATATCATCATGTAAGAATGATATGAAATAATATACCAAAGGCAAACAAACAATAAACAAAAGCAACAAAATGTTTAAAGTAACTCGTTACACACTAAACAAAAATGCGCCTTAGAACCTTTTTTGTCTTATATGAACGCTAAAGAAATCATGGAACCCTCAAAAGATTCTTAAAAATTGAGAACCGGCACAAAAGCTTCCTAAGAGGACAAGGTTAGAACCTCTTTAGCACTTTTCTTTTTGTTTGAGAGTAAGCGGGGGGAAAGGGAAGTAAAAGCTTGAAAATGGTGGGAAATCTGCCCGAAAAAAATATGAAGAACCATGCTCTCCGGATTCATCAGACCGGACGTTTGGCCCGGGCACAGGAACAATACGACTTGCTACAGGAAATAGAATCTTACAGGGGGTACCACCCGATCCTCAGCCTCGACCCACCACTTACCCCATCAAAGCAAGATTTTGCTTTTATTAAAACCTGCTTTTTCTAAGTTCCCTGCAAACTATTTGGTTGAACTCTCTCCCATTATAAGGCTATACAAGCCAAAATATGCTTGTTCACGGTAAAATTTTGTAATTTATATGTATCTATTCACAATTATACTGCTCGCGTGTTAAAAGGGTGTGTCGGATTCAAATAATATTTGTGAATCAGATATGTTGGTGATGGCTTTCCGTATGGAAAACAGAAAGATGGTGTTGTTATCGGGTGGGGCACCTTCAACATGTCCAAATTTAATTCTTGCGACAATGTTAACGGCAAACACCAATTCCTACACAGACTATTCTGGAGTAAATTTGAAAAATATTGTGTGTGGTTGGGCCAGGCAAGGCAATATTAATGTACATACTCAATAATCTAAATACGTATAATTTTTAATCATATATTAGCCAGCGATGTAATGTGCGTCTATTAACTGAATATATAGCATTAAACAATATCACAGTATCATGATTGCGCGTAGGAATAGAATGTTGCTATAGGTCATATATGATCTCAGGATGATCGGTATGCGATGAACCGTAAATTAAAATAGGGAAATGAATTCCGTCTACTATTATTTATATTCCAATGTTGTTTACACACTTAAATCCGTGCTTGTTCCTGTGTTCCTGAAACACGTATCTAAAACACTATTTTGTCTCACTTTTGAGACATATGTCTAAGCATTTAATTCCTGAACATTTAGGTGTTCAGATGTTTTATTCTAAACACATTTCCTTAACACGACGTTTATGTGTTTAGATCTAAAGAAGTCGCCATCGCATGACGTTCATTGTCACGACATATAGTGTTAGATTCTTTAACTACCTTGTGGCACATTTAACAGTTTTTTAAAAAACACGTTATGGCGTTCACGTTAGAAATTCTCATGCTCTGATTAGAAATGGAGAAAAACGATGCTGGATTTCAATGATTGTAGTGATTTATAGGAGCAGTTGGGCTAAGTAAATACCCACCTTTTGACAAAAAAAGTATTTTGATGTGGCTGTTTTGTTGAACACGTCTAGGTGTTAAAAAACTGTTGAAAAAACTCTAAAACATTACGGTGTACAGTGAATGTGTAAAAAGTGGTAGCTATGGCCTAGGAATTTCCACTTAAGTACAAACTGTTATTTCAATTGTAAAAGTGTTTAGTTAGATCTGGTAAATATGCTAGTACATATGATTAGCAAATTTTATTGCAGTGATTGGAGGCTGAGTGTTGTTATTAGGTTAAAATTATGCAATACATATTTATAGCATAATTTTATTGCCCAAGTAAAGGGGAATATGCCCCAATCTGAAAAAAAAAACCGTTTATTTACTGAAGATATTGTAGCAATGGCTGGGGGAAAGATGCATTTAACACGCGTCACATGTGACTCTTCACAAAATTTAGGAACTGGGGTGGTCGTTAGCTTTAGAAGGGAGCCATCCACGACCCCCGCAGCCAAACCCGCTTTCTCAGCTATTGTATTGCAGTGCAACTATATAGTGGTAAAGTGGGTTATATTGGACCCCCGGGGCCTTATGGAAACCCCCTCCTTTTAACTGGAACTAGGGATGCTAGGAGTGACCCTTATCTATTGGTCTTGAAAGAACATCATTCAACAAACTGTTAATTTGGTTATAATCGGGGGAGTGTCTGAAAGAAATATTGAATTTAAAATTTTCAAACACGTTTATTATTTAATGTCATTGACATTTTAAAAATCCCTATTTTCTCTTGTGCCTCGGTCTGGAGGTTGTTAACCATAGCAACATTGTAGTTACTGACTTTATCCATGGATCAATACATGTATAAATTCCTATCTCCCCCATTAAGTACATTGTGTATGTGTGAACTTGGGAGGTAATTTTAATTATTAGGGACACCACTATATCCCCAGGTAGAAACTTTATGGGACGGGCAATATGGGTACATATGGGGCCCATATTGTCCCGCCTCTATTGCAAATAACAAGGGGGGTCCATATTGCCGACGCATGCCATGGGCGATATTGCCGACGCATGGGGCAATTGGACCCTTTGCCAAACAAAAAAATTTGAAAAAAAAAGCCTATATCTTTATTTGGTTAGAGATGAATTATGAATTTATCTTTTTGGTCTGTACCTGACCAAAGCTATCAATTGATATATAATGAAAAGTTAGTAAAGAGTAAATAAAATTTTTGAAAATTACGATCTTGCTAGGGGGGGGGGGTCCATTTTACCCAAAAATATAAAAAAAATAAAAAAAATAAAAATATTTGTTTTTAATTAGTAAAATTTATATGCTACTAGAAATCGAGAACATTTGCACCCTAAACATAAAATAATGGTAATTGTTATAAAATTAATGCATACATAAGGTGGTCGTGACCCCCGGTTGAAAATGGAATGTTTAAATGGTTTACAGAGAAATTTTACACACTCTGATGTTTCTTGGGTTTCATTGTGAAAACCCTCTAGCCCGTGAACACTACTCCGGAGTCATTTTATTACAAAAATTACTTCGATTTACACACAACAAAACGGTTTGAGGCTATTCATTGGAGACGTTGACGGGCCATTATGGTTACAACAGAGGATACTTCTAAATTTCTCTCTGAAATGGACCCAGTATAAATGAAGAAACAGAAACTAAACAAAAAACAAACAAACGTTATAAAAGCAAATATTTCAAAATGAGCGTTTTGACAAAAATTATTTAATTCTAAATTAAAAAAAGAAAAAACCTAAAAAATTTTATATTTGTCAATTATTCGTGCGGAGGTACCCGGAAAAAGGCTGAAAAAACGACCCCAATGCACCAGATTTCGACTTAAATAGGACCCTTTACTGGTGGCTCTTATATTACATTATTGGTGTTAGTGTTTTAGTGATCGATACAAGTCTGTCCCAACCACCAAGGATTTTTTTGTTTTTTTGTAGAAATGGGATTGTGTCAAATGTAACTCCTAAAAAGGTAGGCCATTTTAACGCCATTGAAGTACCCTTTCCGCACTAACTGTATTGTTAAGGTCCATGGCATGATCTTCTAAATCACCTCCCCCACTCAGATTTTACCGGAAGTTGTCAAAAGTGTTGAAGAAAGCTACCATTTTTTTCATTTGCTATAAAAGGTATTGGGTTTCAAGCGAAAAAAATCCCCAATATAAGTACAAAGGAAGGGGATTCTATGATTACTATTCACGTTCTAGCTCTCATATCAAGAAGGATTTATATTGCCATGAATTTTTTTAAAGGGGGCATTGGGGTCTAAAGGGTCATTCAATCAAAATTAAAACACTTTATAATTAACGGGTCAACCACCTTTCCAGGGCCAAAGTGGATTGAATCCGGACGGTGATCACATACTTTCTTAAATAAGAGTGTTGAATTTCACTTTTACAGGCTCCACTACAAACAAAGATGGGGTGAAATTTTCAAACACCTTTGATAGATTTGGTTTGGTGGTTAAATTTACTCTTTGGTAATTAAAAAAAATAAATAAATTTACTCATTTTGTAACTTACAAGAGAAATTCGTATCCAAAAATGTTCATTGAAGATTGTGAAATTCAAAAGCGATCCAAATTTTATGTTTTAAAAGTCGACAATTTAATAATCGGGCTCCACTTTCGCGGAAATCAACCCGTGGTCTTGGAACTATAGAGGAAACATTGTTTTTTTCATTAACAAAAATCATTTTTTACCGATAAACCATTTTTTTCGGTGAAAAAAAAAAAAAAATGCGCTCTTCTATTTGTGTATATACTGTGCTATAGATGTGCTATAGACAACCTAACAAAATAAAATAGTTTCCTTTAGCTTAAGTATTACATTTCAAATCGATAAAACTGCGAAAAGCTACTCTTACCAAAATTTGATATGAAAGCTTGTTAGGTTAAACGTTTTTGTCGAAAAAACGAGGTTTCTTCCAGCTTTTCGAATCGATAAACCTGCTTTTTTTCATACTAAAAAAAACAAAAATATTTTTTTTTTTAATGGTGTTTTTTTTTTTTCAAAGTCGATAGCACGGCTTTGATTGTTTTTCAATCTTAATGCCGTATTTCTCGGTTAGAAACAAAGTTTTTGAAACAAAATCGCAAATTGAGAATTGTGTTTATCATGTTTAGACATTCTATCTGGTTTTCCGCTGTTGTCAACCGTAAAGAGAAAAAAAAAAGGTTTTCTTTTTACGCTGCAAAAAGCGGCCATACACAGTTAGCTCAAAATATCATATGAAAGAACCCAAAGAAACTCCGTATGATGATTCCCTTTCTGTGTGAAAAAATTTTAGTATGATCCAAAGTCGTTCTGGATAATAATAATCATGTGAGATTTATGGAGCGCTTTACAATGTAGGGCAAAAGCGCTATTAGAGATTATAATTTGAAATTTTCAAAAATTTGTTATTTTTTTTATTTTTTTTATTTTTTTTATTTTTGTAGGCCTATAATATGTTTTCTGCAGATGTCTTTTAAAAGTAAAGAACATGTTTTTAAAGTAAATCTTCTGGGAGAAATGAAAATTTTATTATCATATCGTCCAACCCAAACATTTTGTTACCGTTGTTCTTGCGTCTCATTTGTGCAAACACAGCTATTGATTTCTTTTCGTTCATGTTCTTCTTCTTCATGTTTTAATTAACTGAGATAGAAAGGGCCGCCGGGTTTGCCTGTTTTGTCTGGATCCGTAACAAAACATTATAGCAATCTAGATTGTTTTAACAACCTCCTGTCGAAAAATCATTAAAAATCATGAATTTCTAACACGCCTTGCTATATTAGTCATATAAGACAAAAAAAGGAGGTATCAAAATACCGCGACACCTCCTTTATAATCTCTAAATTTCTTAGACGAAAATGGAGGAAAATCTGACTTTAGATTAAGATTAAAATTGTAATCTATTACATTTATATTGCAATGCGGTTTATTTCAATTTTTATGTAAACTGAAGAATCCAATTAGAATAAAAGTTAAATTAAGAAATTACAGATAGGCCTGGGTTTTTTAATGATGAATTGCTGAAAATTATCTTAAAGAATTTATTTTGTCATACGCCTTTTTAAAGTGTAAATTTGCATATGGTCTTCTTTTGGAAATCCGTAATTGCCGTTTCTATTTTATAATTTTTTTCTTTTCTTTTTTATGTTTTACTCAAGATTGTCGGTGGATGCAATGATTAATTGAAAAATATGAAGAACGTTTGCAATCAATCACTAATTTACTAATTCATGTTGACGATGGTGACAAATTGGAAGACATAATAGAAAAAAAGAGAGGACTAAAGGTTCTTTATCATAGAAACAATGCTTGCGCGACAATGAAGACCATTTGTGCATGGGGGTATTTCTGATAATGGCGTGAAGTCCTGTTATGTGACAGAAAAATAATACGGTGTACTAGTAGAACAAGGCAGCCAGGCCCTGGCTGGTATTTTACTACAACAAATGAGGAGAGAGAAACAAGGGCACGTAGTATTTGTTGAATTACATGAATGTTGCAGTGTAGACGTTCATAAACGTGAGGTTTTTGTGGCATAAAAAAGAAAATGCCAAAGGTTATTTATGGGGTAAGCAGTAAATTAACCGAAACTCGACAAACTGCTTATAAAAAAGTAATTTTTTGCATGAAAAAAATACAAAATTAACCACCTTTAGTAACTAAACTTTGGAAAACTTCTACTTATGTTGATAGATGTACAATTTCTAACATTATGCAAAACCGCATGTCCGTTACGCTTTCCTGCATTTAACTGTAACAGAAGGAGAAGGAAGAGGAAAAAATGCCAAACTACCTCTGGAACATCCGTTTTAGCAAATTGCATGCAAATTAGGTAAAAAAATCATATTTTACATATGCAAATTATTGCAGATTTACAGGTGTAGCGCTAGATGTTTTTTATTAATTTCTCACAAAATTTGATGGTGTGGGATTATTGCCGCTTTTGTGATTTTCAACCTCTCGTCCCGCTTCTCCTAATACAATTAATCGTTGTGTAGCAATCCATTGTATAGGATCAGTGGTTACCGTGCGACTGCGATACAACATAATATACGAGACCCCTTTTCCAAATGTCACGTTTTCTGGATTAGCAGTCGGGTCAAAGGGTCACTGCACCAAGAAATCAGAAATTCAAAATGACAATTTTTACCGCAATTTTATCTAAAAAATGGAAAGTTATTTTTGAAAATAGTAGTTTGTTCCTTAAACAATTACTATGGCCCAGGATCTGTGATTTCCTATGGAGAGCGTTACCAAAATATGTCCGTGTTTGCCATGGCAACCGTTTAAGCTTCTCTCGCCATTTTTTTGATCTGGTGGATAACAAAAATCAATGAAAAGGTCAAACAAAAACGAACATGGACGGGGTAATCTTTCTGCTCGCGCCACATGAGCCCCCAACGCCTCTATCGCACCTCTTCCTTTCGCTTTTTTAATATTTCTTTCCTTCGGAGCACTCTTTTCCTTAACTTTACTATTATACCAAAATCCGCTCAAGGATATACAGGAGTGTTCCAGAATGCTGAGTACCCAAAAAATCTAGAATATATTAATTTTTTTAAATAATAAATGGATGATATGGGGATTTTTTCGGCTGCAATTATCAATTTTAGGTTTTATACTTTAAAATTTCAAAAGTAGCAGGAGTATTTTGATTATAAAATCGGGTCGATCCAAAGTGTAGAAAACAGTCAAAAACAGGGTGTCCAGACCTTTTTTCTCCATTGGTGGTGCATTTCGTCCTTTCCGACAAAGTGCAAAAAAAGTTAGTGTATAGAACTTGTTTTTAAAAGGAAACAAACATTTTTATTTTTTGTGGATTTTTTGCTAATTCTTTTTCTGGAATGCTGCTGAGCAAACTGTAAAAGCTGTAAGTTTGACTCAATATTATTATCCATGCATACAAAGGGTTGGTAATGCTTTGTTACACATGAAACACATGCTTATCTTGGATTTGGAGGGAGTTATTTGTGAAATCTTAATGATGTTTGTAAGTGGTAGGTTTGCATGCAAAATTCAATGATACATTGGTAGAGATTTGGGACCTAATTAGCTGACAATTCTTTCAGATACAAATAACTTTATGTTAATGTATAAACTTATTCTGTTTGTTATTGACAGCAGCATTTATTTATTTGAAGAACAGAAGCAGAAGCCTGAAGACCAAATAAATGTACTTTTACTCCGGATGTTGTGCACAAAGTAGTGTTTTTTGTCTGCCTGCAGATAATCTTTTTTGTCTATTTGCCCAAAGTACGAAATCACCATGTTTGCAAAATGGTACGTATCAGCGGTTTGCAAAGCCCGAGATCTAAAATTTCTTCCGCAAAGCTGAAATTATGCCAAAACTAATTTAAATACCAGATAAACCCAATATCATTTGTTTTCATGGCCAAAAAAAAAAATGATAATTTTGTATATTTCTGGGTACGAATCATTCTGGGACAACCCTGTAGATGTACTCTAACTGTTTTGTGCCAAATTGATAAGTCCAATAAGCAAACCGTTTGTTTGAGTTAAGTGGGGGCGGGGGGGGCCCCAGCAATGTGTGCAACCTTCAAAAAAAAATGGCAAAAACAAAAAAAAGATACAGGCAAGTAGGTCCAGAAGCGTTTAATTGGTAATTATTAATCAATTATTTAAAACAGTAATTAATATTGCAATTTTTGTTTTTATTTTTTTAATTCCTAATTTATCAATTCGTCTTAAAAAATATATTTTTAAAAATCGTTAAAGGTTCATTTTTACCCCAAAATTAATTTTGTAATTCTCTAAAGAGCACTGGCACATTTGAAAAAATAGTGCGCCCTCAGATTTTCAAAATCGATATTTTTGCATCGGTTATAAGCTTTTATATTTAGACAGTTAACCACAGCAATGTTTGTAAAAATGTTAGGGTATGTGTCTTGAAATACATTAGCGTAAGATATATTAATAACATTTTAAACAGTTTTTTTGTTAAAACATGCGAAAATATATAATCAAGTAGTTATGATGGCGTTTGTGGAAAATAAAGACAAGCTTTCGCGCTTGATGACTTGGAACTTACTCTCGAGGTAAGTAAACCAAGTCATCAAGCGTTCAAGCTTGTATTTTAACGAAAGCCTGTTATTCTAGCTCATTGATTATCTATGATCATAGGTCGGCTGTTTTTTTTTTTTATTACACCGGGGCAATTGTATCTGTTAGAGTTTAATACTATGGCCATACCGATTCGCAGGCAATGGATTCGCATGGGCAACAAAATAAGTGACGTAGATGTTTGTTAAAATGGTATATACAAAAGCACCCTTCACCCGAAAAAAATGTTAAGACCAAATCAGCTTCCTATGGGTAAAACAGAAGGATTTTGTAATTTAACCTCGCGGTGTTGACGCTAAATTCAGCACACGACGAAAATGGCGGTTTTTAACACAAGGAACACGTACGCTTATGCCAGTTGCCCACGCTATGCACACTTTTTGACGGGTCTTAAACTTTTGTGGTTTTAACTCCGTGAGTCGAGTCAAAACTATTCATGTGAATATACACATTTGTTGACTAAGTTATGGAAAACTTAACGTTGGCCATAACAAATACCTGGATGTCTTATCCTCATATCAATATCCCATCTGTTTTGAGGTATGTTATTTTTATGTGTAAAATAATCTTGTTCTTCCAATGGCGTACGTTCGACTATCATTTGAGAGCAAATTGAAGAAGTCATATTTGTGAAAATTTGCCAGTTCCGCTTTAAATATTACTGCTTGAAAACAATACGAAACATAAGAAGTCGTCTTTTCTCGTTGTGATGCTGGACACGTTCGATCCAACCAATTCCGAATTGTCAAAAAAAGTAAAAATACTCCTGAAAGGTTGTGAGAAATTCAGAAATTTAGAAAACTTACAATTTTGGATCTCTCAAAAAAGCAAATGATGCATATCCCCCCCTTAAGTTTGATTTAGTTGCAAAAAACATTTACTACATCGAGGCAAGGTATTAGAATTTAATATAACACTCAACACAATTGTTTAATGGTCATCGTGGTTACTTTAAGTATCAAAGGCATTTTACAAGACAAAAAATACATTAAATAAACAAATTTATTATATTACAACATCGAAGAACAGTGATTTTAGATCATGTAGCTCATATTTAGACATTTGGCATGACCTTAATTTGGATAAAATATCATACACAAACAAATACACTTTCTTTGTCAATTATTACCATAACTACAAAAACTACTCATTAATAGCTATATAGTGCGTGTTCAATCAACTTCGGTTACCCCTCCCCCCATTTACAAAGTAGTATCGGAATTTTTATATCAGATTGAAAGGGCCGTATTTTTCTCATTGTCATGAACATTTGAGGGCCCTCCAAACCATTTCATTCCAAGATATAAACAAAATGAATGCTGTTCTTAAATGGTACATCGATATTATCACAGTATGAATAGGGCTTTGCAATATTGCATCCTGCTTTATCATCAAAAACCCAATATGGTGATCTCAAAGCACAACAAGTTGAATCAGTTACAAAGTTTACAGTTTTGGGGAATTCCCCACTTCCCCTATTTGTGCAATCTAACAGGTGCAACATGCAAAAAACAAAACTAGGAATTATTTCCCCTCCCTTTCTTTTATAGTAAAACAAGTAATTTTCCAATGAGAAATCTTTCGCACAAATAAATTGAGAAAATAATATTTCTTAATCAGGAATAGGAAAATTGTGAGGCCAATAACACATACATAAATGCACAAAAAGCACCGTTTTAATTATTATAATAATAGCAAAGATAAATTGTAATTAGTAATAAACCAGATTTCTTTTTAGAAGAAATATTTTGGCAAAATCTATTACAGTTTTTTTGGATGGCCTTCTTTGTGTTTTAAAAACAAACTTAAAATGTTTGCTATATAAGACAGTATACTTCCTGATGCTTTGACCATGCTCCTACAGGGCAGGAATGTACGTTACAGTAAGAGCACAATTTACAAGGGATACACTGAGTTCATTATGGTACCGAGTAAAATATCTATGTATCATGTTAGTAAACCAATTTTTAAATATGTCCAGACATTTCAAAATTTTCGGTAACAACCACATCATGATGAAACAATACAATAGTCGGACCTTTAAGTCACCTCTTTAATTACGACATTGCAGTGGAATACATGGGTCTGTTTCACTACCCGGAGGCCTACATGAGAAACACCAGAAATGGTGGTGGTCACAAGTGCTATTCGCACAGTGCAGGTTAAATAGATTGTTGAAACATTTACCATATAGCATTGAAATTTTTTGTCATTTTGTGATCATCCGAGATTAGTAAATCAGGGCCGGTACGCAGGATGATTTGGGGAGGTGTCGGGACGCCGAAAAAGCGGGAACCTGGGGGGAATAGTGGACACCCCCCATACAACCCACACCCGGCAGGGGGAGGGGGGGAACAGCGCAGCACGACAAAAGGGGGGGACGGGGCAAAAGTGGCGGGAAACGGGGGATCGCGGGGAGGGAAAACAGGAAGGAAAAATGTAGTGGGGAAAGGGAAAGAGGGAAAGTGGGGCGGTTGGGGGGGGGGGGGGGCACGCGGTTTCTTCGTTTTTTTGTTTTTTTTTTTTTGTTTTTTATTTTTTTTTATTCATGGGACATGGGATATTTGGGGGGTCCGACCGCACCACCCCAACCACCCCCATGTAGGGCCTGGTAAAATACGATTTTGCTGCAAAAAATTAAACACTCATCGGTTATTTAATTTTAAAAAATAACAATAAATTTTTTTTTTTTTTTTAATTTGTTCTTTTGTTTTATTATTGGACAGATATTTTTGTCGGTTTTTGCTTTTTTACGTGTTAAAGCGACACTGGCACTTGAAAAATAATTATTCCGCCGGGCGACAATTCAGCAGCAACGGAAATGGCGTTTAACCACAAGAGCACACATGCCACAGCCGGATTCACATGGCAGAACCCCTTTGGGTTTTTGTTGCCCGGTCTGTGACATTTGTGTTTATAATAGCAATTAGTACGGTCTATGATATCATATTTGTTTATAAAGTTATTACGGCAAAATTAAAGTTGACCTACAAATTACCTGGATGTTCAGCCTTCTTTGAGCTGTTTGAGAGTATGTTCATTTTATCTTATTTTTTATCTTACTCTCCAAGCAAGTGGCCTAGACTATCATTGTGATCAAATTGAAGAATATTTCATTATTTTGTAATGAAAAAAACAATTGTCCCAGTTGGCCGTTTGTAAAGAGAAGTCAAGATTTACGATTTCTTGGCCGTCTCCGTGCGAAAATTTCCTTTGTTATTAAAACATTTACAGCATTCACTCATGGAAATGGTTCGATTATTATCAGTGTGTTTTAATCCACTTTTGATTCTTTGGAAACATGACCACATTCTCACAAGTGTGAATTCTCAAAGTGTGGCTTAAAAGTGATTTGTTTTGAAATGTTTACCACATTCAGTGCAGTGATATTGGTTATCAACAGGTGTATTTCTCAAATGCCTGTTTAATGATTTCGTTTGTAATATTTACCACATCAGTGCATTGAAATGGCTTTTCGCCAGTGGAATTCTTAAACATGTTAGTGAAAGTTGATGTCCTGTGTGAAACATTTTACCACATTCAGGGGATCGAAAATGGTTGTCACCGTGTGAATTCTCACATGTGGGGTTAAATTTTGTTGTCTGTGGAAACATTTTCACATTATGTGCATTGAAATGGTTTTCTACCAGAGTGATATCTTACATGCGTTGTCTAAAAATGAGACTCTGTGTGAAACACATTTACCACATTCGGGTGCATTGAAAAGTTGTCCCCCGTGTGAAGTCTCACATGTGGGGTTAAATGTGAGTTGTCTCTGAAACATGTTACATTCAGTGCATTCAAATGGTGCACCAGTGGGCATCTTCACTTGTTGAGTGAAATTGAGGGTATCTGGAAAATTTACCACATTCAGTGCACTGTGAACTGGTGATTGCCAGTGTGAATTCGTACCATGTTAGTTAAATATGATTTCTGTGTGAAACAATTTACCACATCAGACACTGAAAATAGGTTTGTACACCAGTGTGAAGTTCACATGTGGGGTTGTTAAAATTGATATGGATGTGAAAACAGTTTACAAATTCAGTACACTGAAATGGTTTGTCACCAGTGTTGAATTCTATGTGTCTAATTAATGTGATTGGTCTGTTGTGAAACAGTTTCCACATTCAGTGCAACTGAAATGGTTTGTCACCAGTGTGCATTCTCACATGTTGGGTTAAATTTGATTTATGTTTGAAACCCTTTACCACATTCAGTGCATGATATGGTTTTCACCAGAGTGAATATCATACATGCGCGTTAAACAATGATATGTCCGCTGCAAAACATTACCACATTCGGTGCACTGAATGGTTTTGTCACCAGTGTGAAGTCTCAATGTTGGCGTTCAAATTTGATTTATGTTGAAAAACATTTTACCACATTCAGTGCATTTGATAGGTTTTCAACGCAGAGGTGATATCTTACATGCTCGTTTTAAATGATATGTGACGTGCAAAACATTTCACCACATTCGGTGCACGAAAAGGTTTGTCACCAGTGTGAAGTCTAATGTGGGTTAAATTTGATTTCTGTTTGAAACATTTAGCACACTGAGTGCACTGGAATTAATTTGTCCTCAAGTGAGTTCGCATGTGGTTAGTTGAACTATCATTGTGAGTCTGTTGTGATCAATCAGATACGCTTGAAATGGTTTCCAATGGATTCCCTTGTAGATCTTGTCAACATATGGTTGCTCTGACATGTTCTTAAATTGATCAATAAGAGTGATGAATCCTTGGGCAATATTAAAGATGAAGTGATCGAATCTTCTATCCCTATTCTTGAGTGCCTAGTACAGGCGGTCTGTAATTGGAAAAGAAAATCTTACCGTTGAGAGTGAATGCTCTCTGAACTTAGTCACTCCTACGGAAACTCCCGACACTTGTACAAGCCTTGAAGGAAAATTTTCAAATGATGGCAAATAGATATCTTAATTACCATTATTTACAAACCCATAATCTAATCAGGGGTCGAGAATCAACCCGCGCCTTTCCAACATGTTACATCATCATAAGCCTTATGGAACTCCAGATTAATCGTACACAATATGGCCAAAAATGTTGATGATGAAATTCTTCTGAGCACTATTGACCTTTTTACATTATTCACTGACAGACCCCAGGGGAGGAACCCTGGGGGGATATGAATGAATGGGTTATAGGGGGGTTCTCCTCCTACAAGATACCAAACTTTGGCTACTCTGGCTCATCCAGAAAAAAAAAAAATATGCCCAAATGTTCCAGGCTTAACCTTTTTATCAGGACATACGGACGGCGCCCTTTTTATAGTCCCTCCGACTTCGCTACGGTGGGGGTGGGGAAAAAGGGCAAACACATCACACACGTATCAGTGCAATCATCTCCAGGAACATACATATAATACGGAGACTGTGGAAAAAGGACAGGCAATACTGTTGTGAGAAAAATACTTGCATAGAAACTTGAATTTGGTAGAGAGCTGGACTGGCGAGTGTGAAGTGTTAATGTTCCAAAGTTAGAAAGAGACAAAGACAGAATTGTAGAAGGAAGTATTAAGTCCTGCCTCCAGTGTAGAAAATGTATTGAGAAAATGCAACACTGTGAAGTACAAACATGGGATTGCAGTGTTACTGGTGACCGAACACGTGTACCACAATCAATATGCAAGTAGGATTTCTCGCTCATTTCAGTAGGAAAACTTCTTTGTGTCCGCCATCACCTACACACGTATTAATGGCGTTGTGTACCACACAGGGGCCATTGAAAAATCCAAAAACTGCCAACTTTTGGTTTTGGTTTGGGGGGTTTGCGTTCTTTATGGACTCATTCTCAGCCATTTTTGCACGTTTTTTTTACAAGCAGAGTGGTGTTAAATGAAAGAGCAAGACCTAGGCAACAAAATATGTAATTTCGAAAACCTTAAAAATGGTCTGACTTTAGCACCAAGACGATCGAAAAAATGCCCAGTACTTTTTGTGCCAGGTTGTAGTATAGTAATAACAATATGTGCAGAAATTCAGTTACTGCGCAGAATATACGTAAACCAAAAGTACTCATGCAAGCAGCTTGTCTCTTTGATACCTTCTATGACCGTAATTAAGGACAAATTTCGTCTCAATTTTAATAATGTGGCTCCATGATATTGACACTTATGATGGCATTATTGGATGAATCAAATATCTAAACTTCTCGTAAGATCTCGATTGACGGACTGTGTTTCATTAGTTGTTTGTATTGTTTATCAGTGCAGGGGCTGGTGGCCTAGTGCTTAGGGTGTCGGTCTAGAGATCGGAAGGTCGTGGGTTCAATTCCCGTGTCAGTTCATCCTTGCAAATTTTTCAAGTTGGGTTGTATCGATTTTGTTTAAATGTAATATAAAATGTGTTTGAATGTTGTAAAACATCTAAATGTAACACATTGTTTGTGAAACATTTACCGCATTCAGTGCAGTGTAATAGTTCCTCACCAGTGTGAATTAGCACACGTGTGGCTAAAGTTGATTTATGTGTGAAATATTTACTACATTCAGTGCACTGAAATGGTTCAAATGTCAATAGTGTGAATTCTCACCTGCTGGGTTCAATTGAAGAGTGAAATATTTACCACATTCAGTGCAGTGTAATAGTTCCTCACCAGTGTAAATTATCAATGTATGGCTAAAGTTGACTTGTGTGTGAAATATTTGCTACATTCAGTGCACTGAAATGGTTCAAATGTCAATAGTGTGAATTCTGACCTGCTGGGTTCAATTGAAGAGCGTAGAATAAGGAGTACTAAAGCGTGAAACATTTACTGCATTTAGTGCATTGATATTGGTTTATCACCAGTGTGTATTCTCAAATGCTTGTTTAAATGTGATTTCCATGTGTAACATTTGCCACATTCAGAACACTGAAATGGTTTGTCGCCAGTGTGAAGTCTCACATGTTGGGTTAAATTTGATTTGTATGTGAAATATTTACCACATTCAGTGCAATGAAATGGCTTATTGCCAGTGTGAATTCTTACATGTTTAGTTAAAGTTGATTTCAGTGTGTAACATTTACCACATTCAGTGCATCGAAATGGTTTGTCACCAGTGTGAAGTCTCACATGTTGGGTTAAAGATGATTTGTCTGTGAAACATTTTCCACATTCAGTGCATTGAAATGGTTTATCACCAGAGTGACATCTTACATGCATGTTTAAATGATGTTTCCGTGCAAAACAATTACCACATTCGGTGCACTGAAATGGTTTGTCGCCAGTGTGAAGTCTCACATGTTGGGTCAAATTTCATTTGTATGTGAAATATTTACCACATTCAGTGCATTGAAATGGTTTGTCACCAATGTGAAATCTCACATGTCGAGTTAATTTTGAATTCTGTTTGAAACATTTACCACATTCAGTGCACTGGAATAAATTGTCCTCAATGTGAGTTCGCATGTGGTTAGTTGAACTATCATTGTGAGTTCTTTTGTGATAAATCCCATATGCTTGAAATGGTTTACAATGAATGTCCTTGTAGATCTTGTCAAACATCTGGTGCCTTCTGACATGTTTCTTAAATTGATCAAAAGAGTGATGCATCCTTGGGCAATATTTACAGAAGAAAGTGTCCAGAAATCTTCCCCCCATTATCCTTGCATGCTTTATGTACAGGGTCTGTAATTGGAAGGAAATATTACCGTTGAGAGTGAAATGCTCTTGAACTTAACCTGAAATAGCCGCCATTTACCATTTCAAGGTCAAGACTAACATTTGAACTATTAAAAGTTGCAAAATTGAATTTGTCATACACGAAAAAATTTAATTAGACACTTACATCTTTAAAATCGGTTTATATTAGCAATTTGACCTTGACTGAAATTGCATTGACCTTTGGACATTTTTGGCCATAGTGTCCTCATTTGAAGTCGGATCTATAACAAACTATACATATTTAGATTCCGTATTATAAGGCGAGTAATTTGACATGCATATTAATTCAATTGTGACAGTTCTCAATTTTTACCCCGTGTTAACTTTGTTTTCCCCTTCCCCAAAATGTTGGAACATTGAAGCGGCAAGCCCAAGTCAAAAACTTTCAACATCGATCAGGGAACCCAAGACGCCTTCAAATCTTTGTCTCCAGAGTTTGGTCATGGGATCTACAGGCTGGTCTTCTACTATAAGCTGTGGACCTCCACCACTACCCACATGCAAAATGCCATTAGAATCAGACTGTGTTCTAGTCAAGGTTCACCTTTATTGCTATTGGCCAATAAGAACGAATATGCAAATCAGCTCATAATAAGCATATACCATCAACAGTTTGCATGAGTAATACTCGTGTCCATCACTATGCATACACAATATTTCGTCAAAATCAGGCTCGTGTTCTGGTCAAGGTTTGCTTTTTAGTTATTAACCAATGATAATATGCAAATGAGCTCATTATTATGGTCATGTGTCATGAACTCGCAGCCTTTTGTGTTACATGCCTTATTATTCAATGTTTGACACCAAATGATGTTCAAACTCAGATATTTCACTTAAACTTCACTGAAATGTAACAAAAGTATATATATTTGGAAAGCCAAAGCTGTAAGGAATCTAATATGTGCATTGCATCTAATTATATAGGGTGACCTTTAAAATATACATGGTGAAACATTTATTTTTTGATCAAAATGAACTATAACTTCTGCAATTAGAAATCTTATTACTCACATAATTTGGTGCAAGAACAGATATGCTAACAGAGTGTGGGTAAAGTATTACATTAATGTACAGCGCTTTTAAGGTTTAGGGTGTTCCAAAAAAACAAATCCTGTTGTTTCCATTTTTGAATTAAAAAATATTAGCTCTACCGTCTACACAAATATAGACTGCATTTTTGAATTCCTCATCAAATTTCCTTTCAGAATATGTATACATTGACCTTGATAGGGTTAGTAATTAAAAAGTTACAGCAAAAATTGTGTTTGCTGTTCTTCAGCAATGTTTTGTACATGCGTTTTCCTATATCTTATATTGCGAGATACAAAAAGGGCCATAAGTTCCATTAGATATACCCACACACACTGTTTAATCATAAAATGTTAAGAGTGTGTTAGCTTTCATTTAGTACCAAATATATAGCAATACACCCAGATTTGACGAAAAAATTAACATTTCTGCAAAAATTTTACTAAATCAACAAATTCCCATAGAGTTTCTATACGCTGTGCTGCTTCCTGTGGCGCAGCTTCCTGCACCACCCCTTGGCTTCCAACTTTAAATAGCTGTATCTGTACATCACTATAAGCTAGACCAATACAGCTTTAAAATGACACTAAATTTGTTGGGATAGCTTGTGTTGTTTTTCAAATTAAAAATCAAAACAACAGCATGAAACCAAAAAACGTAACAGCACCACACTTTTTGGGAGGCGAGTTGAAAACGCGTGACCGTATGAATGTATACCATCACCGGTTTGCATGAGTAATACTTGTGTCCACCACTACCCACAAGAGTTTCGACTAAATTGGGCTTTGTATTCTGTGATCCTGTCAGCTATGCTGGTGGCTCACAAAATTAATAAATACGATTAAAAACAAGCTAAACATGATTCCAAGATATTCACGTTTAAAGCTTACAAACACTGAAAATGCAAATTATGCATAAATTACATCAATAAAGATACAATTCTTTCTCCTCAAACTGCAGTAAAACAAATGATCAATCAATCAATCAATCAATCAACTTTATTTCAATATCATCACATAAATTTTACAAAGACACAAAATACAATGATATTGAGGAGATGATCGAGAGGCCAATAAGGCCAGATGTGATCATTCCCTAAACCTAAGTTTCATATAACCAAACAAAAGACACACATACACAAAACAAGACATGCCCCAACAAAACTCATTCATATTCAGCTATAAGTAAAGATTTGAAATGATTTCTAAAACACTTGATATTTTTGATGCACTTGATACACTTGATGATTACTATTAGCACTTACTAGCATGATTATCTATCATTATTGTTTTCAGGAACAGGCATTTATAAAATCATATCCCTTTAAAAAAACAGTATATTTAAGAAATGCAATACATGTAAAAGTATAGGGTCATGCGCCATGAATTGGGGCCTTTTGCGTTACATACTCTAAAATAGAAAATTATGTATGCTTTCACAGTCAAATGCATGTATCTCAATAACGAAGTGTCAGACACAAACAAAAGTATATATTTTTACAGCTGAGATTGTAAGGAAGACGAATGTCTAACTTGTTGATCAGTATACAGGGTGTCGTAAAAGTCATATAGGGTGTAACAAAAATAAATTGTTACAAAAAGTGTGTGATTTGATTGATTTGTTATTTCTTACCCGCTGCATTATTTTCAATCACACAACTTAAGATGTAAAGAGGACACTCCAAGCTTTCAAACAATGCAAACTTGTAATACAAAATTATCTTGTCCAACCGACATATAGGGTGCGGAAAAGAGCACACTATTTAAAGGTAAAATTTACAAATATAATGGTCTACCTCATTTGAATTGCTCTTTCACCAATATTTTAGCATTCCTAATGGTTTCTTTAGTTCCCACACCCAGCTAAACAAAAGCCGAGTAGGAAATGTAAAATACAGGGTGATCCAAATTACAAATTGGTGAATGAATATTATGGATGCCAAACCATGAGGACATGCAAAATAATTGTACATATACATGTGTATGCTCCCCAGATTTTAAGAGTTCAGTTGCTGTGACACTTTAATGCAGATTATGCAGTAGTAGAGCGTGGCTTGTAATGAACAAAAAACATATAGGGCGGCACATAAGTAAACATATAAACACTAACAATTACTAGTACGGTACACCGGTAATTAAAGACACTATCAAAAAATCATCAAAAATCAGATTTTAGCATGTATGTTACAAGTACATGTATCCTAACATACCCTGCAAATGATACAACCAGAAGCAACCTAATAAGGACAGAATCGGAGATTTTAGTAATTGAATGGAGAATCGTATCTTGGAACACTGCCGTTTTCATCCTTTTCTTTCAATTCTACAGCTGGAAAAGGTAACTTATGAGAATTCTACAGACTTATCCTTCACTTTGAAGCTATTCCTGCAAATTTCAATATTTTTCAAATCACTGATAGTGTCTTTAATATAACAACTTTGTCATAAAACTGAATCTCTGTGCATCTATGTAATTTAATGCACTTGAATATTTGTATTCCCTGGTGTATGAACTGTCATGCCTCTATAACTTCCCACAATTTATTTTTTACCAATCCATCTGATACCAAATATAAACTAGAACTATGGTGGTCACTGTGCA
>JAMKCH010006740.1:0-33164 GCA_023653785.1 Ophioderma brevispina | reverse complement strand
CAATTAACATGCTATGATCACTTAAATTAGACGAACCTTTGACTCAAGGATTCAATCTAGATGTACACGATTGGGTGAAATGACATGTTGGTCTGATTAAAGGAGTATTACTTTGAAATTCAGAAATTCCTTCAGTCTCAATTCTAGTGCTATGATCACCATGTTGGTCAGAAAAACCATTAACTACTGACACAAGTCCTATATGGGTGTGAGCCAATTATCAAATTCTATAACAGCTGATTAAAGGGGCATTACCATCTCTCAGCCTGTACTTACTCAAAATAACCCTCCGTTCAAATTAACAGGTTCAGCTAGGTGGGTCAAGGTCATAGAAACATTCGCATGCTGACAATTAGTGCTTGCTCAGAACACATTTTAGCCCTATTTTTCGTCTTTCTTCTTCTTCTTCTCCCTAACCCATCGGTTTTTCGACTTTTTCTGGCAAACGGCTGGGCCGATATAACCAAAATTGGTCAGAAGAACTCACTGACCCAAGCTACATCAGGGATGTACATACTTTGATCTTTGACCTTTCGTAGGGGTCAATAGAGGTCAAATAACTAAAAATCTTTTGAGGCCTACTTCTCTAGCAGATTAGGTGCGCTACATACGAAATTCCGCATGAGCATCGCCTTTGGTCTAGTAGTAACAGCTTGTACACATAATTAATATCGGAACTCCATTAACATTCCAAAGTTGTGTCGCATTCATTCTAATTATATGCAAAATTGATATATCTCCAAAATCGTACATCTTGGATAGGTGATGTCTGTGCAAAAGTTGGCGATAGTCGAGACGAATCATTTGACAGAATATTGGCCCAGGTGGGGCACGTGCAAAATATGCAAATGACTAATTAATATGCAACAAGGGGGGGGGGCGGGGGGGGGGTCTATAAACTGTCCACCAAAGTAGATATATATGTAAATGTTATTCACAAGATCACTGGGAAAAGTCTCTTTACTATGTGCACAATAGGGTCCAAATGTCACAATTGGGTCATCTAGGGTCAAATCATAAACGAAGCTTAATTGGGACCTAGCTAGCTATGGCCTCTTGTATATAGGCATCGATGAAAAGTTAAAAAGAGTCCACAGCGACCGCCGCTCTGTGAGCAATCGTTAAAGGGTCAACGGTCATTAGAAACTCGGGTCATAGTATCCTGGAGTCGACTAGTTCTTCTTACTTCTTCTGGGCAATCAACGCGTCCTCAACAGCTTAAAAATGCTTCTCAGTGCCAAACGCTTGGGCCAATTTAAAGCAATTCAATCTAGAGGACGGCACTGACGCCAGCCCTCAATAGGGTGTATCACAGAGTTGGATTCCAGGGAATTTGAAGAGAAATATTAAAGTTTTTGTGCAAAACTAGAAAATCCATTTTCTCCCGCAATTCATGAGGCTAAACACCAAAATTGTTCTCTAAGGACCTCTGAATTATGCTTCATATTTGGTTTACACAGATAGTGTTTCAGGTCACCTGGGCATAGATAGGGGGCATTTTTGCAAAATCTGGTACGGGGGGTTCGGTTTTCGCTCGCTTTGTCGTCGCCTCGCTCGCCTTGTCTTACGCCAGTATGAATTGGCCCCTAACCTGGTTCCTGCAAGAGCCAAATTTCTTTAAGCTGGTAAATCCCTTCCATTCATTTCGAAGAAAAGGTAAATTTCTACTTGCATGAGGATTAACATCGCTAATAGAGATATTAGGAATTGGTTGCTAAACGTACACAGTAATGTAGGTCACAACTCCGCTTCACTATAATATAGTCTGTACTTTATTGTAGGGGGATTTATATTTTAATTGCAGCGCTCCCTTTCAATTCCTTCCGGTCAGATCATCCTTGGTTTGTTTGAAACCGCATTTAAAGTATTAATTGTCCCGCGAGTCCCGGCAAATCACAGTCAAAAACAAAATAAAATCTTTTATAGCCGATTGATGAATGCAAAAAAATCGTACTTCAGTGCAGTTGCATTTCCGGGGAGAAGGTTTCAATTTAGATGGCTTATGTATGGCGTTCGGTTCTATGTTTTCTCCTAGTCAGAAAAATGCCGAAATAAACAAAAAAATTATTATTAAAGTTGGATTTTGTAGCGTCGCACGTTTCGAATAGATTACCCCACTCTGTATTAATGTAAAAAAACTAAAAATGAGAAAATGAAAAAGACAATTACGGACATAGGTCTTCTGATAGGTAGATTGGTGCTACTTTTACTGGTGAAGGTTATAAAATTCCATACAAGTTAAGGGGTAATTCAAGGGTCAAAGGTCAAACTTTCAAATGCTCCGATTGAGCTGAGGAGGAATCACTATGAGTTACAATTATGCTCATCCACCAGGACACAGTTCAGGGGGTTTTACTGTACATACATTGACATGGAACTGACCTTGTGTATCTTGGGTTTAATACATCATACCCAAAAACCAGGGGGAAGTATTTTCTAAATTACATTGGTGAATGAAAGTATGACCTGTGCAAGGGAATTAGATTTACTAGCTATAATGAAATCAGAACCAATGTGACATTTCCTAAATGTCTCCGGTCGTGTGATATGGAGATTATTCATTTTAGTCATTTTCCTTATTAAAAGTTTTAGGCAGAAAGGCTGTATTTCGTCCACAAGCCAATGCAGAAAATACGGTAAAACACTGAAGAGACAAATACAGTTAACACAACGCTTTAAAGAACGGGATTACGCGCCACTTTCCACCTTATGCCAACTCCCGGGCGAATTTACCATGATGTGTACGCAGTAAGTTTTTATAATATGAAATTATACGACAGCTAATACCCAGCCAACAACATAATTTTTGTATTCTGCATCAAGTCAAAATTTAATAAATCATGGACGGTTACGGAGATTTGGTGAACAACGAGTAACACCAGACACCAGAGTAGTCTTATCTGTTCTATATGTAGAACTTTTAGAAAAAAGGTCTTCAAAATTTAAATTTTTAGTAATTCTATATCGCTCTTGAGTATCTTCGGATGACCCGTTCTCTGGTTCTTTAAAGGAAATCATTACGGTTCCATAGCTTCAGTAAGAGAGAAAAAGTTAAAAATATTGTTAGGAATTGTTTTTTATGTGATTATTTTTAGAGTGAAGGGAAGGAGTACTAGCAGTGTATCGATGTGTAAAATGTGTTGACAAAGGTTACTTGTTTGGGTATTTAGAATAATGTTAAAAGTTAAAAAAAAAATCCATATTTAGGGCGATATGTCCCTCTTCGTGGTTTAAAACATACATGCATTCATGGAGTCTTTCCAAGATTGTTTAAGTTATTGATAACGACGAAACCAGGACGTACGCACTGTTCGTCGAATATGTCTTTTGTTCACGCTGTCCAGATTAGATTGGGTGTAGAGTCGACACAAAACAAAAATCTGGGGTCCGTTCCCGAAATAAGTCGTAAACTACGTGCAGCCTATTCATGCCTGAGTGGCCCATTGTCCCAAACAATGGTAACTGGTTTATGAAAAGGTCTGTATGTAGGACATACGCCAATGAGGTAGTCTACACGATTAGGGGTTACAGCACGAGTTTGGGAAAGGGCCATAACATACGCAATCTGCAGTTGATTGGGTTTTCTTGTGAGACCTAAGGGCAGGCTCAATAATGAATTCCTTAAATAAGGCCCCTATGATATCCCTGCGCCTGCTCTACATAGAAAAGTATCATCATTGTTAATTATGTGGGGGTTCCCACGCTAACTACAACGGAAAATATTTGTGGCCTTCATTAATTCAGGTCATTTTGATGCTGGTCGAAATCGTCACCAACCCAGGGGACTGTGTGAATTTTCATAACAAGCAATCCTTCTTCTGAGCGGCATCCAACAAGTAATTGGTAATGGTGCAATGGCATTCTAAAAATGGTTGGTTTATTTTAAAAATCGGCTCTCTTGATTTAGGAAACCTGTCCGCCGTTGTCTGGGTTTTTGCGAGAAATTCTTCTAGAATTAAAGACACTCTGACGAAAGAATGTAGCAATTTTAGCGTTCCATAATAGCCTATTCAATGACAAAAGAACACCCTTTCTCGGAAGTAATTGTATCAAGTTTTCTTAATTGAACGATTAAACAAAATGTGATAATTAGCTCAGAAAGGTCGGCGTCTCAGGTTTAAAACCACGGAAAAATCAGTACAATGTTCTTATGAAATCGTATTTACTCTATTACTCTCTATGGTACCGTTAAGTAAGTGCCTTTATTCCGCAAGCATAGAAGCGCATGATGCAGCTGAAGATGTAAGCATTTTTGTTTTTTATTTCTAAAAATCAAATTAAAGCCTACGCGTCCAGTTATAAGTTAATTGGGTAGAGATTAGATGTCAGTGAGGCCAATATCTAACCAAGACACCTTTACATGACCGAGGCCTCTTTCGTTACATATCACCGGGTCTTGTGCCACATATGAAATGTCTGATGTTCAGACGGTCTTTATTTTCATGTCACGTTTGGCAGGTGCAAAGTAAACCACGTCCGTTTTGGACGACAAAAGAGGATTAGCTTTGAAGTGCAACCTTGTCCAACAATAGAAATTATGAACCAATGTGCCTAGAAATCAATTTAAAATTTCTGGTATACTCCAGGAATAAATTAAAATGTTGCTCTGAGAGGGACCATGGACCCACCCAACTCCCCAGGGACCCAACAAACAAACTTTTATATGGAACGCCGTTATGTTGGAAAAAAAAAACTACGCGTTGGGTCTCAACATTGATACGACACATTGCTAAGAAACACAGTCACAAAAACACAGTGTTTTATAAACACAAAGAGGAGAAATAGTGCGAGGTCATAGAGGACAAATGTTATAGAAACAAAGTCAATGAGATACAAAAACAAAGTCATATAAAGATAATACTGAAGAACTAAGTCATAGAGACTCATAAAGTTGTACAAACACAAAAGTCAAAAACATAAACACAAAGTGATGGCAACACAATTTTATAGAAACACAATGTTGCAGATACACAAACACGCCTTAGTGACGACTGTTTAAGTTTTATATAAGAGTTTTATCTTAAATATACATTAATACAAAGGGCGTTTAAGTCCTGACTCATTAACGGAGTGGCCGAGCTCTGAAAAGTACTCTAGTTTTCGAGTTACCCCTCCCCTCGGTACGACAAAACACAACCACCTTTATTTGGAGGATAAATATATGCGATTTAAGAAAATGATGGTTGTGGTTGAAATATTTGGTGGCAGGATGATTTCTAGGCCGAAAATGCATTCTGGGCTGCAAATTAAGCGAAACTATTTTAGGCCCAGGATATGCTTCCAAGGACAAAACATTTTATGACAAAATTTGGATCATGATCGGGTCACCCACCTTTCGTTTAGAGGGTGACGGATACGTGAAAATATTGGCTACCTAAAAATGAAGAATGACAAAATGACACAGTATATGACAAATGTGGCATACCATATTTGGAGATGCTTCTGTTCATAACAACACGACGAAACGTTTCCTGAGTCCTCAATTTCACTGGGGTAATGAGAAAAATATGAAGTTTCTTCTGATAGTAAAATCGCAATTTTGATTGTAAAGTGGGGAAGGCGAAGTTGTCGATCGGGTCACCAACCTTTAAGATATACGCCCAAAATGTAACAACAATTTGCACGCGCGTTTGTGTCTCTGACTTTGTTTTCTATAACATTCGTGATAATATTGCACATGTGTCTATGAAGCCTTGTTTCTCCGTCTCTATTATTATAGAGACGCAAACAGTGTAGATTTTTTTATACAACGGGGTTCCATACCGTTGAGAATTATTTTGTCCAAGCAATGAAGGGTGTGAAAAGTATGTGGTGGTGTTGTTGCATGATCATTTTTATGTCGCTGTGTCGTGTGTGACGTGAATATTGACAGTTAGTGGAGCGGTTTGGACTGCATAATTGTCGACAACCCCTCCCCTCGGTACAACAAAACGCAACCACTTCTATTCGAAAGATAGTAATAAATAATTTAAAAAAATGATGGTTGTGGTCAAAAACTTTGGTGGCAGGGGTGTTTTGGGGTAAAAAAACTTACGTTTTTTGGCTAAAAAACTTAAGAAATCACATTTTTAATCATGATGCAATACTATCAATCTTCGACATTTATATTATAGATTTCTGTTTTATACAATATATAAAGGGTCTAGAATTTGAGCCCCAAAATGTGGTTTCGGGATTGTTTTAACAAATAATAGTCATATTACAACTTTTTAGCGAGCTTTGAAATTATCTGTATGCGGATGGAAAAAAATATGTGAATATGGCTGATTGTAAATTACAATATTTTGGGTCAAGTTTGAGCCAGGGTGTACACGCAAAGTTTGAGGCAAAAGTTGCTTGGAACAACAAAATTGGGGTCAGCCAACCAGAGGTCACATAAAACGGAAATGGAAGTGTCCAGGAGATTGTGGACGAGTCCAGGGACCTCTAATGTCAGAGGTTGACAGAAATATTGGCTAACTAATAACGAAGGATGACAAAATGACACTATATTATGACAAATTTGGCATACCATATTTGGAGATGCTTCTGTTCATAACAGCAAGACGAAACGTTTCCTGAGTCTTCAATTTCACTGGGGTAATGAGAAAAATATGAACTTTCTTCTGATAATAAAATCGCAATTTTGATTTTAAAGTGTTGTAGTCGAAACTGTCGATCGGATCACCAACCTTTAAGATATACACCCAAAATGAAACAAAAATGTGCACGCGCGTTTGCGTCTCTGACTTTGTTTTCTATAACGTTCGTGATAATATGGAACATGTGTCTATGACGCCGTGTGTCTCCGACTCTATTATTATAGAGATCAGTGTAGATTTTTCTTATATACAATGGGGTTCCACCACACCGTTTGAGAGAATTATTTTGTTCAAGCAATGACGGTGTGAAAATATGTGTGTTGTTGCGTGGATCTTTTGATGTCGCCTGTTTCTGTGTGTGACGTAATAATTGACAGTGCTGCCTGTGCGGTTGGCTGTATCAACCTCCCAGGAATTGCTTCAATGCATCCTGAATGTTTGTTATGAATAAATATTTTAAAATGATTGCACTGAAACAAACTTAAAATAACTGAAATTTTACCCTTGGCGACTATCGAGACCTCTGCCCATCTGTCGCTGACAATTTAAACGGCAAAAACAGGGTAATTTTGTAATTTAGAACAAAACAGATCTTACTTACCTATTATAGTTATATAGAAACAACACAGGCAGTTTGGAATGGGAGATAGGAAGCAATAGCTAATTTGTGTACGGATAATAAGATCGGTGAAAAATTTGCACGTTTTAATAAATGCGAGTATACTGTCGCCTAAGTTTCAAATTTCACAGAACAATGCATTGTTCTTTATTTGGATTTTTCCTGACTTAAAGGGTGATTGACCCGATCGACATCACCCTCACCCCCCACCCCCCCCCCCCCCACCACACACACACACACTTACTCCATAAAATGAAGACTTGGTATCAAAAGAAAGTACGTATTTTTCTTCTCATTGCCCCACTGAAATTTAAGGCCCCGGAAATGTTCCTTTTGATTTTATGAACCCAACGCTCACAAGTGTGGGAAAGCCACATTTATTAACAACACACTGTGTAGTGGCACATTAGTACACATTTTTGCTTCTTAGTTGGGTCATTTGGGGCAATTCCCGTGACAGTGGAGAGCAGGAGCATCATTTCTCAGTGGATTTAAGTTCTATGAAGGTTAATGAACATTTAGCGGGGGTGCCCCGCCAGAAAGTGTGGGCGGAATCCAGGAGGGGGGATATTCATAATGCAGGGGTCAAAAATGAAAATGCTTGGATTGCTTTTAAAAGGTAACTCAAATTTTCGTCTTGTTACAAGGATTTAAACGGAAAAACAAGTATGTTTGTAATTAGAACAACAGATCTTACCTATTATAGTTATATAGAAACACTTGCCGTTTCGATGGGAGATATTGGCAAGACTAATTTGTGCACGGATAATAAGATCGTTTAAAATTTCAGGTATTAATAATGCGAGTAGAACTGTCGCATCATTTCACATACAGTGCATCGTTCTGTTTAAATCGCGTTTTAGTTTTAGGGAGCTAATATTATAATGGAAAAATGTGACATTTCCTTATTGCATATCCCGTATAGATCTTATAAAATTAGTCTGGGTTCTGCTGTAATTCTATCTCGGTAAAAGTTCGAACCCTATGACCTATTTAGTAAATGGGCAAGTTTCGGGCCCCAGATTTCAAGTTTATTTTTAGCATGTTGAGACCTTAGAAGTCTATTAGTCTACCTGAAAAATATGCTACAACACTTTTGTAAATAGAATCATGCCATTCCAACTAGCAGCGTACCGATAGGTTGAAAATCACAAAAGCGTCAATTGTCCCAAACATCAAATATTTGTCAGACAATTAATAACAACATACCTTCGCATACACCTGTAAAATCTGCAAATAATTTGCCTATGTAGAAATATGATGTTTTTACCTAATTTGCTGCGATTTGCATAAAAGGTGTTCCAGAGGTAGTTGGCCATTTTTCTGTTTTACAGTAAATGCGGA
Source organism: Ophioderma brevispina (assembly GCA_023653785.1). Taxonomy (NCBI): domain Eukaryota; kingdom Metazoa; phylum Echinodermata; class Ophiuroidea; order Amphilepidida; family Ophiodermatidae; genus Ophioderma; species Ophioderma brevispina. The sequence continues at coordinate 24,620 of JAMKCH010006740.1, read as the reverse complement.
AAGCTATGCGGACATGCGGTTTTTATAATGTTGGAATATTTTACTCTATCATCATAAAGTAAAAGTTTTCTAAAGTTTAGTTTACTAAGGCTGTTCATTTGTATTTTTCATGCAAAAAATACGTTTTTAAGCCGTTTCGTCGATTTTCGGTTAATTTTCGGCTTACCTTAATAACCTTTGCATTTTATTTTTAGTTCAAACAAAAACCACGTTTATGAGCAGTCTACACTGCAAATTTGAGCACCAGAAACAACACGGTTTTTATGTAATTCAACAAATTCTACCTGTCCTTGTTTCTCTCATTTTGTGCAGTAAAATACCAGCCAGGGCTGCTGCCTGTTCTAACTAGTACACCGTATTATTTCTGTCACGCTCTGTTACGTAACAGAATTATCAGAATACCCATGCACAAATGGTCTTCATTGTCGCAAGCTTGTTTCTATGATAAAGAACTTTTAAGTCCTCTCTATTTCTATTATGTCTTTTCCAAATTTTCACCATTGTCAACATAAATTAGTGATTGATTGCGAAACGTTCTTAAATTAATCATTGCATCCACGCAATCTTGAATTAAAACATAATAAACAAGAAAATTATAAAATAGAAACGGTAATTACGGATTTCCAAAGGAGACACCGGATATGCAAATTTACACTTTGAAAAGGCTGTATGGCAAAATAAATTCTTCAGATAATTTCATCATTAAAAAACCCAGGCCTATCTCTAAATTTCTTACATTAACATTTATTCTAATTGGGTTCTATCAGTTTAGATTAAAAATTGAAATAAACACGCATTGACATATAATTTAATTATATTAAAAATTTTTAATCTAAATTCAGATTTTTCCTCCATTTTTAGTCTAAGAAATTAGTAGTTCTAAAGAGGTATCGCGGTATTTTGATATTTCTCTTTGTTTGTCTTAATCCTATATAGCAATACCGGTTTAAAATTCTATGAGTTTTTTATGATTTTTCGACAAAGTTGGTTGTTAAACAATCTAAATTTCTAGACTTTTGTAAGGATCCAGACAAGCCAGCAACCCGGCTCGCCCTTTCTACAAGTCAATTAAAACACTTAGAAGAGAAATTACCGAAAAAGAAATCAATAGCTGTGTTTTCACAAATCAGACCAAAACAACGGTAATTGTATCGTTTGTTTGACGGATAATTATTAATAACCTTTTTTTCTCTCCAGAAATTTTTACTTTAAAGGTAATTTCTTTTAAAGACAGCTGCCCGAACTATTATAGCCTTCAATATGTGCGAGCGAATTAAGGAGGTTCGCCAGATTTGAAATTGTTCCAAATAACGTTCTTCTATATAGCGCTTTGCCTACACTGTAAAAGGCGCTCTATATAAGTCTCATTATCATTATTATTATTATTCCAGACCGACTTTTGAATCATACATATAATTTAACACAATGGAATCATCATCATGCGTGATTCTTTGGTTCTTTCATCATTATATTTTGATCTATGAGAGAAGTACAATATAAACACACGTTTTCTCCATTTGGGGAAGATTTTGTTTCAAAAAACTTTTTTTTCTCAACCGAGAAATTACGATAAACGGCTTTTAAGATTAAAAAAAATCAAAACGTGCTATCGACATTAAAAAAAACCACAGTTTTTTTGTTTTTTAATTTCAAAAAGCAGTTACATTCGAAAGCGTGGAGAAACCTTGTTTTCGATCGAAAATTTTTTAACCCTACATCTTTCCTATCGAATTTGGTAAAAGGGGTTTCGACCCGCATGTTGATCGATTTGGAAATGTAAACTTAGCTAAAGGAAAACTATTTTATTTTGTAAAGATGTTGTCGCTATGCACATCTATGCACAAAGTATATACACAAGAAGCTACCTTGTTTTTCGCCGAAACAAAAGGTTTATCGGTAAAATGATTTTGTTATGAACAACGAGCTTTTTCCTCTATAGCTTTCACCTGTACACAAACAAGCTCTACTTAATAACATTTTGGATCGTTTTATGAGACATAAGGCAAAAAAAGAAGAGTTCGTCTCAACCTCCCTGTTGGGCGCCGACTTCCTAGTGCACAGGTGCACAAAATCACATTTTTTAATCCGCGTTTCGTCCTTTTTCTAGAAGAACTAACTTTGTTTTTTTTTTTTGGGGGGGAGGGATTGGTCAAGAAAAAAAATCGGGAGAAGGGTATAAAGAGGGGCATGAGGCCCGCAAATAAAGGTCTAAAATGCATAAAAAAGGAATAGCGCTTGAGTTTTTAAGCCGAAACATGCTCCTTTGTTTCTGGTCGATAAGCGCTAGTGCGTTGTTGTTTTTTAGTCAAAAAGCTCTGCTCTACGTGGAAATTCTTTTTTTATTGTATTTTTTTAGACGACTCCTTTCTTTTTCGCGTCTACTTCGCGTGGCTATTTTTTTCTTATCTTACTCATTTAAAAAAAAGGTAAAAATATCTTGAAAATCTTAAAAAAAGAAATTCACTAAACATGTGATTTTTACGCCTATGCCAGCGGAAACTGAGACGAACCTTTCTTCTTCGCCTAAAGACCGTATTGGTTTTAGGTAGTATCATCCCTCAACGATGTAACGAGGATCTGTTTTTTGGGGGGGGGGCGGAATTTTGTCGAAATGATTTAATTTTTTTTAAGGTGTAGACCTTTTAGACCACGGTTTGATTGCCGCGAAAGTGGAGCCCGATCACCAATTGTCGACTTTTAAGAAAAAACTTGACGCTTTGACTTTCACCAATCTCAACGAACAATTTTTGGATACCACTTCTTTTGATAATTTACAAAATGATTAAATTTTATTTTTTTTTTAGTTACGAAGAGTAAATTTTTACCCAAAAATTCCAAAGTGTTTTGAAATTTCACTCTTATTTGGAGTGGACCCTGTAAAAGTGAAATTTCACTCTTGATTTTAATAAAGTATGTGATCACCGTCGGATTTCCAAATCCACAGCAATCCACAATTGGCCTATTTTGATTGGTACGCTTTACCCCAATGCCCCCAATCGTTAATTATGGCTAATATTATAAATCGTTTTGATATGAGAAGCTAGAAACTGATTATGTAAATCATAGAAGCCGTTGTAAAATTATATTGGGATTTTTTTCGCTTGAAAACCAATACCTTTAGTAAATGATAAACGGTAGCTTCAACAATTTGACCACTTCCTTCCTGTAAAATCTGGAGTGCGGAGAGGGGGACAATGCAGTTTATCGGAAAGGGTAATTCATGGGGTTAATTGGCCTACCTTTTAGGCGGGACATTGACGCAATCCCATTTTTCTAAAAAAATACACCTAAAACAATGTCAAATTAGCCCAGTAATAAGGTCCCTGTTTAAGCGAATATAGTTTTGCATTGCAATGGTCGTTTTCAGCCTTTTCGGGTAACTCCCACGAGTGCCAATAATAAAAGGGAAATTGGTGGCTATTTGCATATAGGACGACTTAAATATTTTTTTTTGTCAAACTGAATTTGAATATTTGCTTTTAGAAGACGTTGGTTTGTTTGTTGTTGTTTCTCTATACTGGGTCCATATTCCCAGAGGGAAATTTAAGTATCTCTCTGTTCTGCCATATGGCCCAGTCAACGTCCTTAAATGAATAAGCCTAAAACGTTTGTTTTTGTGTAAATCAAGTAATTTTTGTAATAAATGACTCCGGAGTAGTGTGCACGGGCCTAGGTTGCACAAATTAAAACCCAAGAGATCATCAGATTTGTATAAATTCTGCTCTGTTAACCATTTTTAAAACGGGGTCATAACCACCTTATTTATGCATTAAATTATTTATGTAAGGGTTGAAAAATGTTTTGTTTTTGTCTCGATTTAGAGTAGTATATAAATTTTACGATTAAAACAAAAATCTTTTACTGAAAATGAGTGGTCAGGTTAAAGTGGGGTAATATGGAACCCCTTATAAAGTAAGATCGTAATTTTCAAGAATTTTATTTTATTCTTTATTTTAACTTTTCATTAATCAATTGATAGCTTTTGGTGTTCATGGAGATAAAAGACCAAAAGACATTTTCACGCATGTCACCCTAAACCAAATAAACGATATAGGCTTTCAAACTTTTTTTGCAAAGGGCCATATGCCCTGCGTCGGCATAGACCACCTTGTTTCTTGGCATAGAGGCGGGCGGGGTAATATTGACCCCATATGGTCCCATATTGCCCCGTCCCAAAATTTCTATATACAAGGTGAGTCAAAAAACTTGACCCTGATTGTGTCCGCCATTTTGAATTTTCAATACCGATATATCTAACATATGTGATATCATCTGAAGCTTAGTTCACATTATCTTTATTTGCTGCAGAGATCTTTCACATCGGTTAGTTTTAGACCGAGTTACAGTCGTTTAAATCCAGCAGTGTGGTCCGTTTTCTGCACGGTGTCCCACGGCATCACATTTGCTCGTCGTGGGCGCCGTGCCGTTCAATGGTAATCCGTGGATAGGGTGAAAACTCGGACTACTTGATTCAAAGACTGAGCTTGGCCGATACTTAACCGCTTGGAATTATCTTTGCACAAATAAAGATAATGAAATAGGCTTTTCCGATGATACACATACATGATAATATATATTATTGAAAAAATCAAATTGCGGGACATAATTCTGTCAGTTTTTTTTACTGTCACCCTGTAGGGTGTCCATATTCCCCCCAGACTCACATACAATGTAAATCCGGGCCAGTTTTTAACTTAGATGTTAGATAGAATTGATACAATTTATTGATATCTGTGTAAAAGTCGTGCTACATGCTGTCATGGTAACAACCTCCAGATCGAGGCTCACGAGAAGAGGGATGTTTTGTAAAAAATTCAAATGACATAAATGAAAAACGTGTTTGAAAATTTTAAATTATATCTTTTTTTTCAGACACGCCCTCCATAATAACCAAATTCCGTTGTTGGAATGATGTTCTTTCTCAGTACCAATAGAAGGTGCACTCCTAACCATCCCTAGTTCAAGTTGAAAGGGGGGTCCATAATGCCCCGGGGGTCCATATTCCCCCACTTTACCCTATAAGTTGCCTCTTGCAATACCTAGGCGGAGAAAGCGGGGTGGTGTCATGGGGTCCCGTTGAGGCTCTCGCCTAAAGCTAACGACGGCACCCCCCCTCTGCTCCTAAAATTTTTGAATATCCCATGTGACGCGTGTTAAATGGCACTTTCACAAGCAGCCATTGCGCAATATCCTCCAGTAAATAAAACGTTTTTTTTTTTCAGATTGGGGCATATGCCTTTCTGCATGAATTTGCTATAATAATGTATTAGCATAATTTCCCAATCTACAACAACAAAACTTCGGCCTACGCGTATTTACATTGAAATAACAGTTTTGTTATGAAGGCAAAGGCCTAGGCCTATACTATATACCCGTTTTAGCACTTCATCCACTGTAAACCGTAAGGGTTTTAGATTTTGTTACAGTTTTTAAGCGCCTAGACGTGTCAACAAAACAGCAAAATAAAAAAAACTTTTTGTCAAAAGTTGGGTTTTACTTAGAACCACTGCTTGCCTCCTATAATCATAAAGCATTGAAATCCAGCATCGTTTTCCTCCATTTCTAATCATAGCATGGAATTTCTACGTGACGCTTAAACCCGTTTTAAACACTGTTAATTTAATGTGCCACAAAGGCATTCAGAAGCTAACACTATGATGGTGTTTATTGTGTCTGAACATATGAACGTCATGCGACCCGGGTCATGCGATGGCGACGTCTTAAGAATCTAAACACATAAACCGTCATGTTAAGGAAATGTGTTTTCGTGGTTTTTAAACCTATACCCTAAATTTCAGGAATTAATGCTTAGACATGTCTCAAAAATGAACAAAATAGTGTTTGATACCTGTTCAGCCCAGAACCCAGGAGTTACAAGTGTTGAAAACACATTCAATATAAGAATATTAGAACGGCCCATCAGTTTTTCCCTATTTTATATTTACGCGTGCTTCGCAGTACTGGACCATTTTTGTTTATGTATTAGTGGTGTACGAGTTACTCTTTAACAATTTTTGCTTTGGTTTTATTGTTTGTTTTGCCTTTGGTATTTTATTTCCTATCATTCTTCCTGATGAATATAATATTTTGGATGAAATTTTTCATGAAAGGCAATCCATTGAAATCCTTGAAACTAGACTTTCAATTGTCAAGATTCACGATAATTGAACTATTCTTAAACTTAATCTTAATATAGGCCTACTGTTAATATTTTACTATTGTTTTTTATAAAGTGATGTTTGAAGCATACAACATATGCCGTAAACATTGTTTCTAACACATACCGAAACATTAGATCGGTAGCAGATTTTTTTTTTCAGGGTGGGGATTGAGCACGAGTGTGGATTTTTTTTTTTTTTTTTGCAAAATGTGAATCTTTTTTGTGGTGTGGGGTGTTAGGGTGTTGGGGCCAAATTGGACGTTGCCCAATACACAACGCCCTAATTTTTACCAAAATCTATCATTGAAATCCGTATTTACATGCTCAATAACGATTGCAAACACATGTTATGTACTTCAATGACCTTTTATACATTGGTGTGATATGTGGGAGGTTCGGACGCTTCTAGCTCGCGCCGCTCCTCCAAAGGGTCCCGCTTTGAATCTATTTATTCTCCGCTTGCAAATGTAATTTTAGAGCGATCAAACCAGTTGGTTGACGAAGTCATTAAAACGAACTGTCATTTCGTTTCTCCGGCTTCCCATTCCCTCATAAAACCAGAAACATAAACCTAAATACCAAATTTTGGTGTATAGTGTTTGCTTCACAGCTGAACCCCTCAATTGTTCAGGGTCAACACTGCGGAGCGATCAATAAGGGAACCTAATGCGTGGTTGTTACCCTCGCAGATCAGTAAAAATGCAAATTTTGGGGTTTCATGCACTCTGAGAAACGAAGCATTTTCTCGGCCGAAATTCAACCAAAACACTTCAAAATGCTCACCGTTGTTGAAAAATGTTATGGGATACATACTATCAAGAAGAATGTACAATATAATGTATGTATAAACTTTATAAGTAAAAATAGCATCTAAAATCACAAAAATATGTAAAAATCTGAAAATATCGACCTGTTACATACTTATATCAAAGAGATTATGTCAGTTTTCTTACTATTATAGTTTGGTAGATTTATTGGCTAAATTATTAAAAAGAAACGAAATCGATAGCTCTTTAATTGATAAAGTTATAGCTATATTTCTGCAAATATGTGCATACCTAATTTCGTATGCATATTGTATGCAAATTAGCCTATATCTATTGTTCTACATGAGCAAATTATTGCAGATTTCACTTCCAATAACTTCAAACACTATATTTTCGATATAACACACAATTTTGATGTTGTGGGCATATTGCCGCTTTTTTGTTAAATAAGTCTCTTTTCAGGGTCGTCCCGCTTGCCTAAACATTTTAGCGAGTGCGTGTAATTTTTTTGTTTTCACAGAGACCATTTTAATTTGTTGATTGTTATCACCCTGAGGCAAATATCTAGAGAGATTTTCTCGTTCGTTTATTTTTTTATTATCTGAATTTGTACATAGAGAAAATTTTTGTATCTCAATGTACCTTGAGCCAGACTTTAAAGTGATACCAAAACGGGATCTGGTGGCCCGTCCTGGTTTTGACGACTTTCTTTAAACCAGTGTGAAAGGAGATATGGTCCGCCCGGAGCCATCGTCCGGGCTCCATAGACGACAAAGGAATAAAGCGTGAAACTAATGTTGCGTAAACGAAACGAATGCCCTATTCTTCACCGTTGTAATGGACTACGAGTCCGGAGGACCATAATCTCCTGCTACATCGGCACTTTTCAAGTGTGTATCATTCCCTCCTGATCTTTCGTATTTCCAAGAGTAATAATGACCAAGTTGTAACATGAAACGTAATATATCTCTCCTTAAGGCCAAGTAAAAAAAATAAACCAGTTGATCGTCCCCGCCCGCTCCGATTTTGGACGCCGCACCGATTTTTTGTGTTATTTGTTATTATTTGAAAAAAAAGCAACAACACCACCAAAAAGAAGGCTTAAAAGGGGGAAACGAAGTCAACAAAAAAAATCGGAGCACTATTGAACCCTTATACCTATTTTAAAGAGTATCCTTCATTTTTTGCGCAATTTCTTCAACCTTCTTGCATACTACTATTTCCACAACGCAAACGCAATCTTCAAATATATCATCTTAGACATGGCACCATCTTTGAAAAAAATAATAAAATAACAAACAATAAAGGCCTCCCTCACCAACTTTTTTTTTCAAAAGTCCGGAAGATCAACTGTTTTATTTCTTTACTTGGCCTAAATGTGTCCCACCCGATTTCAACATATATAATTTTCTCTGTGTCATATAAAAAATCATCTCCAACATATCTTACTTTTAATATATAAAATATTTCACTTGAATTAGATATAACATGTCCGTGAGCGGTAATAGTGTATAAATTACAATAGCTCGTGGATTTCTATACAAATAATTTCCGGTATTCCATAATTTTATTATTTTAATCTCATAGAAAGGAAAACATCTCTTGGAAATTGCATGATTTGATTTACTTTATCAATTTATTTAAAAGGAGATAGTAAACAAGAATAGCTGCCCTATGACGTAAGTCTGTCTCATCCCAGTTCTATGCTGCTTTTGAATAGCGCCACGCACTCAGCTCGTCACTGACCCGGCCATGTTACAATTCGGCTTAAAGGAGAACCGTACTAAGAATAAATTTTACAAATATACGCTATAAAAATAATTATTGAACACATATCGAGTGGTTGCATGGAAAAACGGAATTATACTAACCATAAAATGAATTTAAACATTTTGTCTGACCATGCGATATTTGGAATTCGCGCTAGTGTATATTGGATATGTATACGTGTTATGGGATACGGACGGCACAGTAGCGTCATACACCTTCACATGTGACGCTTTCATAATGTGCATTTCCTATGGTGTGTTTGACACAGACGTGCCGGCGGTAGCGCATAACACGTTATACAATAGCGCGAAATTAAAATAGCGCATGGTCAGACTAGGTGGTTTTAATTCATTGTTATGGTTAATATAATCCGTTTTTAGATGAAACCACTCGATATGTGGTCAATATTTATTTTATAGAGTATATTGTATAATATTATTCGCTGTACGTGTTCTCCTTTAATTACATGATACCCTTCGCACCCAGAGGGTGTTTTGAACAAATCCCATAATGCATTGCAATGTGCCTATACTGTACTAAACACATGTCGGTCCTTAAGGATAAAAAATATCCTAGAAGTTTAAGAACCACAAGACATTTCATGATCATGCTAAAAAGTACTAATGCTTTGTGGGCTAAAATGAGTGTAGAAGTCAGGATTTTTATGTGTTAAGAATAGTATTTTTGTGGGATCACATGGCCTTATTGAGGTGTAATTTCCCAAAACTGGTGCATTGTGGGATTGACTCAATCCACCCTCTGCTTCGCACTTAAAACACATGATACAGAGCAGGTCCGAAGGGTACAGTGTAATGCATAAAATTCTTTGTGCGAGGCAATCCCTGGGCAATTAAAGGTTCGGACATAATACATGATCGATACACTCACTGATACGTAATCGTGTATCATATAACCCTCATTAGAAAAAAAAATAACATACATATGGAAAACTTTGCTGTCAAAAATTGCATTTGCTCCCGTTAATATATACACGTACATACATGGCGCTCTCTCCTCTCTCAAATGTAACTTAACTACTCAAAAGCAAATCCTTAATTTCTGTTAAATTACTGTTAAATGAACAGGGATATTTGACGGAGAGAACTGTACACTAAATTATATGACTGGTACTGCGATGAGGCCCAGGTGCCAGTCATCTTCTCGCTGAAATGATATGCTGTTGATCTTTATACGTGTGAAAACTTTCATGTACTACAATCATCGAAAAAGTTCTTCGAACGCTGCATTTACCGAAGTCCCAATCCGTGGTTGAATTGTGAATGACCTACGAATGTAATTGGATTTGATTTGAGGATGTAAAATGATACAGACTCAGGCGACCCTGCCCCCCCCCTCCCCCGAATCAATGTTGATACAATTTGGCGAACTGAACAAGACATTGACGTTTTCCAACATTGAATGGGGGTGCGGGGAGCGTTTTACATGTATAGACAGAAAAGTGATCAAACATTTTATTTGAGGGTTGTAGGTCAAATTTATATAGTCCAACGGAGAACAAGAGATGATATTATCCATAACAATTATTTTTGTGACAATATTTACACAAAAAAAAAACCTGTACCCCTTGTACTGCTTTTAATGAAGTTTGTGTACCCCGCGACATCTAAGAGTACATCCGTCTGAAAGGTGAATTTCCCCCCGCTATACCTAGGAGTTAATAATTTTAAAGTGAGTCTATTTTTACAAAACTTTACAAAACGCCTGGAATCAAATACCAATTCTATTAATGTTCCAGATATGGCCTTCTATATCCAAACATGGCTTAAAAATACAATCTAACCCAATATCAGAATTTAACGACTGAGGAAAACAAAGGTAGTTTCGGTCGTTAAAGCATGGTAAGTGCCCCAAATTATGAATTTTGCAGGGTTGTGTATTGTACGGACAGCTTTTTAAAACATTGATTTTAAAACCGAAATTCGCCTGCTACATACAATTTAACAGTCTTGAGTTAACAGTATAGAGAAAAAAGTGATAAAGTTAAGGTTTAAAATGCTGCGATCTAAAATGAAACAGAATGCGTTCTCAAGTGACGGTTAAAAAAAACGGCTATTTTTACGTGATTTTTCCCCTGTTTCTACGACCAGTAAGCAGATGCAACACATTTTACGTTATGAATATTTTAAAGGTCCAACGGTACGATCAGTAATAGTCTCATCTCCAGGGAAACCTAGATTATAACGAAAGTTGTCAAAATATGGGGTCTGAAGACAAGCTACTATTCTTCTCATTTATTGCGTGAAAAAAAATTAGGGCTAAAATGGTTGGTTCAGATGTATGAGTGAAAGAGTGCCCCATTTTGGTTCTAAGGAGTATTGATTTGTTAAAACACCCCTCCAAAGGAAGTATTCTAGGGTACCAAATTACGTTTTACGCAACTCTCATATCAAAACGGACTGAAACATTGCGTTGGAACTTTACCATGTCAATGGAACTCCATAATAATTATATTGGAGTTGGCCTATATCGTCTTCCAAACCCGCGGAAAGGTCTTCCGCAACCCCGAAGAGTCGAATGCCCTATTTATTAAACACCAGCAATCACGTCTCCCGTAGAACCGTTTTAGCACAGTTTTACTACTACTATACTGCTGCTGCTGCTTGCTGCGCCTACTGTGCTGCTGATGCTGCTGCGGCTTACTGCTGTGCTGCTCGCTGCACAGCTGCTGCGCTCTACTTGCTGCTGCTGCTGCCATGCTGCACTACTACAAACTACTACTACTAGACTACTACTACGAATACTCGACTCTATCTATACGATGTACTACTAATACTAATACTACTTCGGTACTACTACACGACGACGACGTACGACTCACGACACTACTACTACTACTACTAACTAAGACTAACACTACTACTACTATACTCAAACTACTAATTCTATGGCGAGTCAGAAGACTCACTAATGCATTTGTGATTGACTCATTTGGGTGGAGTCAAATTTACTCGGTTAGCTGAATGGGTCTCAGTCACGGACAATGAAAAACCACCAAAAATGAGTCATTTGACTCAGTAATTTTTTTCTGTGATACTATAACTACTCCTCCTACTACTATTACTACTATACTGCTGCTTCTGCTGCTGGCTGCGCTTACGCTATACAAAAATACCAAAAATATGTTAACATAAATTATTAGTAAAAGATACCTATCTGTTATAATTTGTCAACGTGTCCTTAAATGAATTCAATCCCATAACCATGGCTTACGTTATCATTTGAAAAAAGCTTGCGTGTGGTATCATTGTTGAGGAATGTTAAAAGGGCGAGAATTCCCAGATAATTGCAAGGCCGTCCAAGCCAGATGTATTCGACCAGGGCCATTTGATTTTAATTGACTGATATGGTGATTGACAGATGAATTGGTATATTAAAATACATATTTGTCACCCGTTGATTATAATGCAAATTCACAAGCTTTATTAATAAAGTATCTCCCGATGGTCATGGTGGTATGCATGAATTTTCACAAGGTTTTTGTTTGATTCAGGTTGTATCAATCATTCAATCCAACGTCACCTTTGGAGATGGGGAGTTCTGATTTATCTCTAGAGCTACGTCCGGGGCGCACTTGAAGAGTGACAGGTAGTATGAGTAAGTAAAACAGCTTAATAGTTAGGGGGGGGGAGCGGTAGATGTTTGATCAAAAAAGGGGCGGTCATGGGTGTCAAGGGCGAACAGGGTAGTCCATTCAGCACTAGAAACAAAAATCTTTTTCAAAGGGCGGGAAAAATTTGGAAGAAATTATGTAAATGGAAATTGTCGGTAGGGTACATAAAAGATAAGTAATGTGGCAAAAGATTACATAGTAATGGACATCATATCGACACAGACACACGATTAAGGATGTACAGAGTATTGATGGTTGAGATCTTCACAGTTTCCCCTGATTAAGAGTCAGTTGAATGTTCATGAAGTACTAATGAACTTCTTCAATTTGGTTTATAGCAAGCAGTACTACAGTTTTGGCCAAAAACTGATAGCTGTCTAAATTACTCAACAAAAATTCTACAAAGTACCATAATTTGAAAAAAGTAAATGGATTGTACTGCCAAAAAAGGTGTCATGGGTACTAACTGAAAAGGGGGTTCATGCGGTACTATAGGTAAAACGGGGTCGTGGTACCAGATTAAAACAAACGTGTCATTGGATATCAGGATAAGCAAAAAGGGCTCAATCGACTTACACATGACGCGTACTATGTGAGTGCTCTACCGTACTATCCATTCAAGATTAAAAGAAGTTAATTTATAATTTGGCCTATTGCACATTTAAAACAATGACGAAACACCACATACATGAAACCAGAAAAAACTGGTATTTTTAAAAAAAAATATTTGAAATCTATTTTTTTTATTGAAGTTAATAAGCAGTTCCTTTTGATATACCTATTTTCTATTTATATGACCACTGATCACCCCATACGTCAAAAGTCACTTTAAAAAACAATAAACACATGTAATGTACAACCCATCAGGATTATACACCACACAATCAGCACGATCAGAAAAAAACACCCCTCCCACACTTAAAAATACGGGGTCAAAATAACCCCAAAAGAGTCATTTTTGACCCCACAGCCACTGTCAATTAAGCACCAACTAGAAAAGGGTCAATTATTTGACCCCACTGATCTGGTCAAAACTTTGACCCCAAATTGTGATTAAAATAACCTTTATGGGGTTAAAATGACTATGTTGGGGGTTATATCTTTTTGTAAATTAACCTTTTGTGGTCAAAATGACTATATTGAATAGTCATTTGGTTAATTGGGATGCAAAAAAAAATTTTTTTTTTTTTTTTTTTTACCTTTGGAGCTGGGAGTTCTGATTTATCTCTAGAGCTACGTCCGGGGCGCACTTGAAGAGTGACAGGTATGAGTAAAACATCTTAAAGTAGGGGGTTATCGGTTAGATGTCTTGAGCAAAAAGGGGCGGTCATTGGGTGTCAAAGGGCGAACAGGGGTAGTCATTCAGTACTAGAAACAAAACTTTTTAAAAGGGCGGGAAAATTTGGAAATTATGTAAATGGCACTTGTTCTGCTAGGGTACATAAAAGATAAGTAATGTGGCAAAAGATTACATAGTAATGGACATCATATCGACACAGACACACGGTTAAGGATGTACCGAGTATTGATGGTGTGAGCTCTTCACAGTTTCCCCTGATAATACGGGGTCAAAATAACCCCAAAAGAGTCATTTTTGACCCCACAGCCACTGTCAATTAAGCACCAACTAGAAAAGGGTCAATTATTTGACCCCACTGATCTGGTCAAAACTTTGACCCCAAATTGTGATTAAAATAACCTTTATGGGGTTAAAATGACTATGTTGGGGGTTATATCTTTTTGTAAATTAACCTTTTGTGGTCAAAATGACTATATTGAATAGTCATTTGGTTAATTGGGATGCAAAAAAAAATTGCAAATAAAAGTGACCACGTAAAAGGGTTGATATTTTAAGTGTGCACAATCCCACCCGCATCCTAAAATCAAACATGAAAATTGCTTTAATTAAACCAAGAGGCGCACGCACAATTTAAAAGGACATAACAAAACAACATACAAAAACTCACAGAACGTGCAATGATAATTCATTGCAGTAGAGTATTTTTATAAGCTCATGTAGGGCAAAAGTACAGTTCGATATCTGAGAATGTTTGATTAATTTCCAACCTGAAAATATTTAGAGTTCTTAGAAGTGTCTCTTTTTTGTAATGAGTTCCATTTTGTTGATCCTGAGTTTCTAATTGACTTGCAGGTAAATGTCTTCTTACTTTTATTGTTGTTGCTTCATCGATATTTGTTTTACTTACATTGTACTTATTTCTCGTATGGTTATCCTAGTAGCTATTTTGTAAAGTTAATGAATTATCATTTTTGGTTAGATTTGGATTAATGGTTATAATGTCAAAAATAATAACAGTTTGGTTAAGTTGACAAAACAGCTTTGGATTGAAAATAAAATAACGATGACGATGATGACGATGATAACGATGATGATGATGACGACGATGACGATGATGATGACGATGATGATGATCCCAAATAACCTCAAATCAACTTCATAAATGAATTATTACCTGCCACAAGTAATTTCCTTGATCTTAAAGTAATTGCAACTATCACCTTGAAAATGACCACAATTTTCTTACATGATGGATAAAAAAGTGTCCCTGTGGAATGACGAGGTTTAGTCCTGGGACCACTATTAGCTGTCAAACCATCAATACGCTCTCAAAGCCCAGTGTCTTTTCTTCAATCTCTGGCAATCACTAAACCGAAGACAATGTACACTGATCCTCGTTTGTGTTAGTAAACGCTGGTAATACAGAGCAGCCGATACAAATTTAAGTCTCATTAGAATGCGTATTGCGCACTGCTTGCAAGAGCCGCTTGTGTCTTAACCTTATCGAGCTGTTATAAGGCTCCCTCTTTCGTGATTCAATGAATGGGTCGATTTTATCCGTTTCATCCGTTCTAAAAGACTAATACCAACATGTGCATGCTTGATATTTGCCTTATGGTCAGAGTGGAAGAGGAAATAAGTCAGCCCAAGGTGAAACGCTGATTCAGAGAGCTAAAAACATCATTTGAACTCTAATTGGGATATGTCCTGGATTTCTCACCTGGTGAATTTTTTGACCAAACATAACAGCGACCATACACGCGTACGCGTGATAGTACTGTCAAGGACCGGTGGATCCGAAGTGTCAACGTATTAACACTATAGGATTCTGCGTTCATACTTGGCTAAAGTGCACACGGGTCAACTGATTAGGTGTTTGCTTGTTAGCGGCAATAACAACAACAACATAGAGTGTGTGGACAAGTGTGTTTCGTGCCTATATAGGCTACATGCATGACCGGTGTGCTCTCTGTAGGCCTATTTACAATGCTGTTTCCTCGGTAAAAAGGAGCTGACACGACCAGTCGTTATTGGCATCACACATGGTTTGTACATGGCCGATAAGTGTGAATACAAACAAATCGATAGGACGGTTTGTTTATTAGTTTTGATGTAATCTACATTAGTAAATAGTGCCAGAGAGTGAGGGATCTTATAAGAGAGTTAAACTGAAAGAAAGGGAGCATGAACTTCTAAAATTCGTGCCTGATAACTACTGACTCCTTCCTTGTGTTTGTAGTACACCGTTTATCTACACGACATGGCACTACATCTACTCCAAGGACGCATTATGAGCTCGTGACATGCCTACTGAAGTGTGGACAAAAACCCTAACTTCTTGACAGTTGCCTGTAATCTTAAAAAAATACAAAATACGCGCACCTGATTACTTTAACATACTGGGATTTTCGTTGTCCTGCTGCATAATCAACTTGTGTTCCTGTGCTGGCCTTTTATCTGATAGAGATTGACTATAATAACATGTTTTGGAAAGGTTTTTTAACTACTTTTTGCTTGCAACATCCGTTTTTTGGGCAGAGAAACTTTAAGGAAGTTCGGATGGCAGTGCTCTTGCCACGGTTACGATATGGTATGCCTGCTCATCTGCAGCGGGAATGGCCTTATTTTGCCGAGATGGTACAACCGGGCTGGCTAGCTCTTGGAAGATTATCAAAACCGATCCGAACCAGAACATCACATAACTTATATTTGGGAAGACACGAATGTTCAACCCAGCTTTCTCAAATTTTTGTCAGTTTAACAATAGAATACGAATATAAAAGCGATGTGTTCTTTGGCCCAGCTTGTTGAATACGCCGTTGCCAAAGCACCTACGCACGATTTTTGCGAATACTGGCAGTTCCTCTAACACAGCTGTGCTTTAGCTCCACCGGGATTTCCAAAACTCTTATTTCCATGGTTATTACCAAATCAGGTCAGACACAATTTGCAATTCTTCTTCTGTGACTTTTTTTTTTTCAAATGCAAATTGGAATAGCACGATGTTGATAATTAGATGAGCCAATCGATGGTGAGATCAAAGTTGTTTATTTTTGTATGGGAGGGATATCCTTGACCCTTGGTAAAAGGCGGTGCCCCCACGAGTCGAGGTATTCGAGCAAGTCCTTCAATTGAGACATTGTGGCGAGCTGCTTGAAAGTCCAACTAAATGCACGAAGTAAGTAGAACAGTTTTGTAAAAACCCTTAAATGATTCATTTGCGTTGTCAAATATCATGGCTCTACTGTCGATTTGACGTTTTATAGCGTTAAAGAACCTTCCACGAGGTTCAGTCCGAAACGTCAGCTCATTTCGATTGTCTATTTTCGTCACGCTTTACTTTCACCGTCCAGTCATGTAAACATGCATCACCGATAAATACACTAGTAATAGTTTGGAAGTTGAAAGGATACGTTAAACGGTTTTAATAAGACTCGTATTATTTACCTTACCTTCAATTATTTCTCACCTGTGGTCACTGTTGAAGGTCTTAACCGCGGGGGCCTTGACCATAAAGGCATTTCATAAGGGATTTCTAAGAGTCTTACTACGCCTTGCATCAAGGTCTTAGTTTACGGTAACCTCCACAAGCTTTATTGCGTGGATTAGGTTTAATATACGGTTGCTCATGATACCTTGCTTGAATCGATTAGTCTATCTACTTAATCAATTTTATTTCCATAATCATAAAAAACAATTGCTTCTCAGCTTCACCAAAAATCTGAGCGTCACTCAGTACTGGTGATATAGTCCGCCAGAAACGTAACACTAATGAGTCAAATGAATCGAGCGCCCTATTCCTCTTCAACACCGTTAGAGGCGGACTGTGTGAGTCCGGATGACTATAATCTCCTGCCACAAACGGCACACACACGGGTAGGCCTAAGAGTAAGATTTTGATCATCCACAGGTTCTAAGTGGGGGTGTCGCGTAGGGCGGTTTTCGCCTTCCTAAAACCGCCCGACTAGAGCGCTGCTACAAATACAACCTCTTGTTTTTTATTTAAATTCAGCACAATCAATGTAGACCGTGAATCACGCACCAGTACATTACAGGAATCCTGCAAGAGATCTTTAGTCATTAAAACACACACCACAGAAAAACACAACTAAGATTTAATTCCGTATCTGACGAAGGTATAATTACTAATTACATAGGATAAACGCTTGTCAGGAACCTTAACGTGAAATTGACAAGGCAAATAACCGTACTCCAAATCCCCGATCGATAATTTTAGCATATGAATGATGGTATGGCCCAGTCTATAATTATGCCTCTCCCCAATGCATCAACCTCCATCTAGGGTTTAACCTGGGAAGACCGGTACGAAATACATTAAAAAGCTTCAATTTTAAATAACAGCGGTCAGTTACGTTTTAAATTTTCAGAGAAGAGATTATGGCTGGGAATTACCGCAATATCAAAAATATCACGGCCCGAAATTACCAGTGCATCGATGCATGCGATTTTACCTGTTTGCCTAAACATCCCGGACAAATATCTAGTAATAATGATAGATGAGATGCATGACAAATCTCGCAAGCAATAATTTGATAACGAATCAAAAAAAAAAAAAGACAAAGCACCTTGCTACAAAAGCAGCAAAAGATAAACAAATGAACAAAATATAAATTTCAAATTAAATCCGATAGACTTTGCATGCCTTTTTAGTATTTGATTTTTTTTGTAAAAATGTGTATTTCATTTGATTGAAAATATTATGCTTACAACTCTTAATTACGGGTAAAGCCCACTTAACGAATTCAAAGATTTTTATGTTTCTAATAGTACTATTCTAACAGCTTCTAACGTATAAAAAACTGCAGTGCTGAAATTTCAACAAAATGTTGAATTTCGGGTAAAACTCAATCCCAAATTAACCACATGGGTTGGGAATCCGTTGAGCGTTATTGTATAAAAAAACAGGTGTGATTTCCGTTTATTGGAATCGTTGAAACAATGGCAACGGAATATAATCAGAATTTGAATTCAATGAATGTGAAAGTATTTGCTTGTAAACATCAGTTGAGATCACGCCACAAAAAAATATTACTCTCTACACTCCTAATTTTGAAACGGTAATGTAATTATTTACGTCCAAATGTTTGAACCCGTATTGCTTTTACTCTAAAGACACTAGCATACCTAAAAGAACTTGAAAGGACCTGTTTACAAATTGTGCTTACATGACATTATGCATTATCTATCTTATGTATTTCATAAAACTGGCACATATATATAGGTGTCAATTGCACTACGATAAAACAACGCTCGTAAATTATTAGCAGATGATTTTTTAGCTCTTGATTGCGTATAATGGGTTTTATTTCGGGACATCTATAATGTTAGTGCCCGCACTTAACACTAACTATCCGAAGAGTTAACAAAGCACATCACTTGAACTTAAATTCTATAAGAAATGAAAAAATATGAGCCTTCTGTTTTAACTCCAAATGACCCCAGGGTCATTTGATACATATTGGCCCGGTATTCCAAAAGATATGCATGTTTAAACGCATCGTTTAACTAAATAATCGTCTATCTTTTGACACCCCCAACACACATACACGCAGAAACGCAACTTATTCTACTAAAGTATGTCAAAGACATTATTAGTGTAAACCTTTCGAGATGGCATTCCTGTATATTACAGCAACAATTGGGGCCTTTAGAGATAAGTCCCAAATGCTCAATGGTCATTTGGTGAAGCTATCTAAAAAATACCAGCATTTTATGATGATTGGGTACACCCAGGAAATAATTTGACCTTTATGAAACAAAAATTGAACAAATATTGTTTTTGAGCGACTGTAGGCGCTTGCGTTGTTCAAGGATTAATGTAACCGTGTAGAGGTACAATTAATACAATTTAAATTTTGCCAACGGACAACGGATAATGGTAGTTCTGTCTAAATGTTTAAATCATTTGTTAAAACTCACTGATGCTATAGTAGCCAAAGGGAAATTGAATGACATATAGACTGCGATAAGTTCATTATGGCCCCGTATTCCAAAAAGGGGTTTAACAACTGTTTAGTTAAACGAACGTTTATATCTGAAATAGTGGGTAATAGGGGTTATATTTTGATTAAAGGTATTTAAGTATCAAAAATTTTTAATTTCCACCCAAAAAAATGATAACGTTCTTATACCAACAAAATAACATATCTATAATATGAAGAAAAATAACCTTTTTATTAATTTCAATGAATTCTTACATAAATCGCACCTCACATATAGGATTAAAATTTAGACTAAAACTCATGTATCAGATAGGCAAACCATTAATTAATTTTAACCGAAAAAGGACCATTTTGTTGTTGTGCCTTTTTCTCCACCACGATGTGCAGAAACGGTAACTACGGGCTTTTGTGAGTGAGCAAGTAGGCAAATTAATTTAAGTATATAGCCATAAATTGGGGGTTTGATACCTTCTATATTTTGGTTCCTTTCCAAACCATATATTTTATTTTACAGGGAAATGACTTCTATATCAAATTACATGTCTGCATGTAATTGGTTAAAGAAACATTCGTTAATTCAAATTACGTATTTGTAGATGGTAATATATAAATTGACCCGTGCAGCTTACCGAAGGATCCAAGATTTCAATAAATACTAATTATGGTGTTGAAATTATTTTCATTTGTTTTACCTGTAGGAATAGGTGTTCCAAGTTTAACAATTATATAGAGTTGGAAATTAAAATTATTTTTTAAGCCACAGATACCCCGGCTCTGGAAGCCCCTATCCACTTAAGTCTAAGTGTTTACTAAAGTTAAACGGTACCCACTACCATTTATTTTCAGACATCTTACCAGTGCATTCTAATGCGCTATATACTCACCCCTAAAAGGCTTTATACCACAAAACTACCACACTATGGTAATTCTGGGGTTAATTTGTGGTAATTACAATTTTCAAGTAGCAGGACTCTCATTCAAATACTGTGGTATTTTGTGGTCTATTGGGGTGTGTCCGGATGGGGGAAGCTCTATGGTGTATTGTGGTATCTTGGCAAGTGCGACTAAAAGCAGAGTTCTAGAAACATTTAGACAAACATTTACGTTTTTGTTTTAATAAAGTCATTCACCAAATCAATATGGTCTAACCTAACATTTCTCCCGGGAGGAAGGGAAGGGGTAAAGGATGGAAGCTAAAGAAGATCAAAACATAGTGGAGTGGGAATTCGAACCAGGGCCCCGGCGCCCCAGTCCCATAACCAGGGTGGCAAGCCACGAGGGTGGCGCTATTTCCGTGCCAGGGTTGGTGCAGTACGATGGTCATCGCATCTTTTTTTAACTTAAAGTGACCGAGGAGATTTTTTTAGGATGTACGAAATTTCTCTCAAATTGCAACTAAATCGGTTGTAGATGTAGACGACCTTCCCTACGAGACGTTTGAAGGGTTTTATTTAACAAACAAGTACAAAAAGAAAAACCACAAACATTGTTTGGAACTTGCCTACTATAGCAATCATCCCCATAGAAAAAACATACTTTGATTTTTCTGTCGTGCCGCGACAGAGAATACTCAAATCATCATCTTATTACATAAAGAAGGTGTATTCGGTTTATTCAATTCAGGGTGTGATCCTATACATTGGGAAGGCATTCCAACTATGCAAAAACCTGGTTTTCGAAAAAAAAAACTTGGGGGGCGCTTCTTTCTGGAATGTCCTTAGGTCTCTTTAATGCATTTTCTAGCCTAAGCTCAGGAGTTTAGTGAGTTTTTTGCCGTGAAAAGGTTAATGAACTATTAATACAGGAAAACGTGATTTCGTAAACGGATTTGGACATTTTGGTTGCATTCGAAGGCATTTTTTGGGGGGGGGGGAAAATTGGTGAAAAACGACAAAAAAATAATGATAATTAAAAATTTAAATGAAACAAAAAATGCTTTCTCCATATTGGTTTTGGGGCTAATTACCTACCAAGCTTGATTTGTTTTGGTCTTATGTGAAATTCCAACGACATTACGTGTATGAACGTATGTATGAGGTAATTACGATCATTGGAACAGTTGGGGATCCATAGATTCAGTAGTTCCCTAATTTAAACACGTTAAAGGGGTTTGTTCCGATATCGTCTATAATGGTAAATGACTTAATTATTCTAACACAGTACAAACCTAATTTCATAAATTTAAAAAAACTACATTTATTTTGCACACACAACATCCAAAGTGGGGATAAAAAGTTTTATTTACAAGACAAAAACCAATTAATTACCTCTACACAATCACACCATTAATTCATTAAAAATTAAAAAAATATTATTTTGCAACACCAACAATCCAAAGTGGGGAATAAAGTTTTATTTACAAAGACAAAAACACCCCCACGTTTCGAGATTCTTAAAAGTCTCTTCCTCAAGGGAAACAACCACAAACTGAAGAGAGTTGAGGTAAGGAATCACATCTTCACCCCAGACACAGCTGTATAGTAATTTCATAAACAATCATACGTACGACAGGGACCATTGGACTGCCAAAAACCTCCAAATAGCACTGGGAAATTTCATGGTCAACTGATGGTTGTGTGCACACATATGGGAGGTGTGCTATTGGAACCCAAAATACTACAAAAAACAAAAGTAAAAACGTTATTTTGTAATTTTTGGTTTTGGGGTGTTAGGGCTACCTAATTCAGCGTTATTGAAATATAGGTCCAAAAATCACGTTCATCAACAGGACTGTAAATAACGTAAAGAGTGTGGTCATAATTCAGCTAAGTTCAAATTCATTCCATTTGATCTGGATTCTACATTGGTCATCATCAGCGCTTACAGAATGCCCTCTAAATTCAAAATCATGCTTTAGAAGCGACTGCAGTAATCAATCCTAAAAAGTTGCATTTCGCTCGCCATCTTAAGTAGGCCTACAGCTTGAACACTGAACCCTAATTTACTCACCCCCCCCCCCCCCCTCCGAGTGAGCATCCCACTCTTTATAAGAAGTTCAGGAATGATCACCACAGGCCTTGTGATTATTGTATAGTTCAGTACTCAGAACGAGGTGGAAATCCACTTTTTTGAGAGTACCATATACATCACTTGTCTTTGATGAGAAGAGCAGAGAGTTTGGTTAGCACTTCTCCTGCTAGAGAGATGTTATGATTATAACAAATCTATGTTATGATTGCAACATCTCCATGCTCTGACATGTTGAGGTACGCGAGATGTCCTAACCAAGGAACTCGGTACTACTTTTCTCGTGCATTATCATCCTGTCTTTAAGTGTTTTCATCATCGCAGGATTTTGGCAAAGCATGTTTGGAATAGTCTTATAGAGTAGATGTAAAGTTCATGACATGTACTTCAATTTTTTCACACAAAATTGAAACATAGCCTTAATTTCGACACCATATAATGATTTGTCACCAATCTTTATACGATTTTGCACGCATCCTGAGAGGCTGTCGTTTACACAAAATGTGTACTCCGTTAAAAGCTTGAATAAACACTCATGACCATAAAGCATCCGACCCACACGCCAAAAGTTGTGAGTTCGAGCTCCGCTGCGACTTTGGCCAAAGTGTTGCCGTTCTTGAGTCAGGGATTTGATGCCTTTGCTTAATTTTGTACCTCAATTAATTTACCCTCTACTCAGGTGTATAAATGGGTACCGGTGTAAAATTAGATATAGTCCGCATGGAGCCAGAGTGCGGGCTCCATAGACGACTTGCGGAATGAAGCTTGAAAGGTGGACTATGAGTCCGGACTCCCGGAGGACCATATCTCCTACCACAACCACATTAATTATTCAATTTTGAGAAGGTAGCAGACTCGCTGTAGAGGATGTGTAGCGACCCTCCCCCCAGCAACATTATATGGTAGAATCTGGCCTATAGCTTCGAAAGAAAGATGGCACTCAGTTCCTTTACACATGTCCGTTCCCGTTTACAAGAGCATTACATGTTTTAAAGTGTTTGTCGGTTGATTGATATTTTGTTGATCGGTGAATTAATTAGTCGGTCTGTTTCACATGACACCCTTAGGCCAACAACATAATTATATAACAAACTATGTGTTTGACTCAAAAGACTGGCGTTTTGGTCAGGTCCATGGGTCGATGTGTCGGCCGTTTCTTGAATTATGCTGCTGATTTTGCTGAAGGAGGAAATCCTTAATAAATCCAACGAGGTTGATAAAAAATAGATTAAGATGGAAAAGAAAAGAAACATTACCCAACAAACGTAAAGAAGCTGATGGGAAATTTAAAGGTCCGTGGGCCCGATCGCTAATGCCTCGTCCCCAGAAGCCCCAGATTTACCGGAAGTGGTCAGCATTTTGATATCTGAAGAAAGCTACTATTTTACTCATTTACCCTGTGAATCTTGAGCCAAAGGATTTTTGGTTTGGAAGTTATGAGCAAAAAATGTTCCCATTTGGTCGACCAATATTAATTTTACACAGTACTCTATTAGCTCTCGCATCAAAACGGATTGAAATATCGGCGCGAAACTTTACAGATGGGGTTTTGGAGTGAATCCCAATCTATCAAGATGAAAACTTCATATCCGTAAATTGGGCAATCCCCTTTAAAGGAGAAAATCTGATATTAGGTAAATTATATCCGATTGAAATCTTTTGAGTGCTTTGCCATTCGCCACCAGTATATATATATATATATATATTATATATATATATATATATATATTATATATATATATATATATATATATTATATATGATATATAAATATACAATGGTATATTAGGGAGACAGTTGAATAATGTCATTAGTTTATAATGAGCTCTTATAGTTATTAAATTAATATTCATATCCTTTGTATTCTAGTGGATTACCCTTCATTTGCATAAATTCACTTTCCATATTCCTTTGACGGAATAAACCGCCATTCTAAAGGAAACGTTAGGGAGACAGTAAAATGTCTCCCTAAGGATTTATTAGTACATAACAAAGATCAGTGTCTCCCAAAGGTGCGATATAGGGTTATATATTTTATATATATATATATATATATATATAT
>JAMKCH010006739.1:0-45034 GCA_023653785.1 Ophioderma brevispina | reverse complement strand
GTTAAAGGTATAAAGCCAGATTTTGGAAAAATTTCATTCATTTAAATTTATTTTTAAGGGGGAGGTGTTCTATGGCCTCCATTTTTCTGATTAAACTTTAAAAATTATTATTTTCTAAATTGTATTTGAGAAAAGATTTCTCACTGAGAAAAGTTACGTGTTTTACTATAAAGAGAGAAAAGGGAATATCCCTAGTTGTTTTTGCAAGTGCAACCTGTTTAGATTGCACAATAGGGGAAGTGGGGAATTCCGCAAGAATGCTAAAATTAGTAATGAGTCATTGTTTATGCTTTATGATCAAAACATGGTGAGGAATAGGTAATTCCCCCATAGAGTTAGATATGGAAGTGATGAATTTTAGATTGTGAATTGATTTGCTGGTGCAAGGTAAGGCTGATGCATGATGATATGTTAGTCTTATTGTTAGGAACGGGGGAATTCTTGATGTGAGGAAGTTAAATATAATTTGTGACTGGAAGGGGACTGGGGCCAGCAGGTTGAAATGAGCTAAACTAGAGCTCTGGAGCTATACAGTATAATTATAGTAGTTTACTCTACAATAATGGTGAATTAGTTCTACATCTAGTGCCAGGATTTAATATTTTGGGATGCCGCCGGAGCTGGATAGCTAATGTCTGAGTCGTCTTTTAAGCCAAAGAGCTTCAGTTTGGACTCAAAAAGGGGCTTCCAGTTTGTGGTCCTATATGGGGACATAACGACGACTGTGGTGGTATATACTGGATTTATTAATGTGGGAAACATGTCAATCGTCGGGGAAAGCCCCGAGTCTTGAACCGCTGGACAAGATTACCTTCCGGCATGAGAAGATTCCCTTGGAAAGATTACCTGAGTTTTGTATGAATTGTGCGCTGTCATTTTGATCTTCGCTGAGAGGACGTAGCATAGTTGAACTGCAACGCCTCTTTTAACATTAAGTATCAGTTATATAAATTGTGTTTTTTTTTGGGGTGACTTGTGTAATTTGATTTATGTAATGTTTGGACATACCAAATTCTGAACCAATTACAAATTCATTAAAATCGTTATATTATATAAAATTAAGGATCACTGTGCACAAGTTGTCATTTATTAGTGTTGAAAGGTTATTTCTACCTTAGGACGCCTACAAGACGTCATAAAGAAAAAAGAGCTCTCATATAGTACAACTTATGTGTAGGACGATGATGGAGAAATTGTCGCAGACTAATGTTTAGTCTCCATGGTCTTCAAGAACAATACTTGCGGCATACAAAGAGCTAGGAAGCACTAAAACAGCTTCATTGCGTGTTTTGAAATAATACTAAATTCACTGGATGCCAAGAACGTTGTTGCGACGTGTAGTATATGATATTATTATCGGAATTTCAGCACAGTTTTATATTTTCTTTTCTAAAATTAAAAAATATAGATAACCTATGAAAGATCCGAATGTAACAGGGCTGTACCTGCAGAGTAATAGGTTTGTAGTGAATTACTTCTACTTACTTGTGCAAGCGCTTCCGGTATAGGCAGCACAGCTGGCCCAAAGTCTCCATCGCAATATACACAAAAATCGCCTTTCCAATCAGCCGAACATGATTTTAGAAAGCAAATTATCAATGTCTGCTAGCCACATTCTACACTAAAAAACATAATCTGAAAAGTAATGTGTCATAACATGTTCACTCAAGCTAGAAGTGGGGGTCTTTAAAATACACTGAAATAGATGTAAAAATGTAAAAAAAGAAATGATCTATAGTTTTAAATTTATCACAACAATACTATAAACATATATCGGTGATTTCCCTAAAGAAGAATATATATCACAGCACGAACACTGAAATTTCGGTATACCTTTCCGTAGCATGGAAACAATCAACTTATTTATTTCTGGGCGATTTCTAACACCTTTCCACCACACGGAAAGAGTGAAGAGGATCTTACCGCAGCATGGAAAGATTCCGGAAATGTTCCTGCGAACTTCCTGTGAAAAGTTCCTGCGAATGTGATTGTTTCTGCAGCATTTCACAGTGCGGAAAGACACTGCGGAAATATGCTGGCGATTAATGACACAGAAGGGATCATTTTGAAATCGCATCAACATGATCAATGTTGCCTTCTTGACATTTTTCCGTGACAAGAAAATTCAAGAATTAAATCAAATTCTCTTAATTCATCACTCCTAAGTTAGTCATAAGAGTAAACGGTAACAGAAATATAAACGTGGAGTGGAATGCGTCTGTAATATCGGAAAGCAATGTGAGGCGAGAGAGTGGCGTAAATTTCTTTTTGGGTGATGGGGATGATGAAAATTATGAATGAAACATGGTTTGCTGACAATATCCGTTACTAGCACATTGCCACACAGCGCGCTAAAAAAATTGCATTAGAACCTAAAATCGGGAAATGTAATTGTAATTATAACAAAATGCGCGCGAAGAGCGGAGAAGCTCGAGGAGTTTACCATGAAACTAGTATGGTAAAATATCAGGTTATTTGGCGTGCTCAAAAAACACTTGCACGGGCATCGATATTGGAGGGGGATGATAGTATTCA
Source organism: Ophioderma brevispina (assembly GCA_023653785.1). Taxonomy (NCBI): domain Eukaryota; kingdom Metazoa; phylum Echinodermata; class Ophiuroidea; order Amphilepidida; family Ophiodermatidae; genus Ophioderma; species Ophioderma brevispina. The sequence goes on along the minus strand of JAMKCH010006739.1, from coordinate 42,499 downwards.
CTATCCCACCTCATCAAAATATATACCCATCCCCGGGATTTACGCTATGGTGCGAGGTGTTTTAAGTTTGGATACGTGGGTGATAATGAACGAATTATGTAGCAAATAATTATTAAAGTTTCCTCTTATCCAATAACCCTTGATATCTCACAAGGTATTGTTGTTTGAGATATTAAAAATATCCAAAATCTAAAGCTCTTTTGTCCCCCCCCAACTAACCTAAAAGCTCATCCTTTCGCTTTTAATAAACATTTATGTAAATTATTTAGACATATAAAAAAAAAAAAAGGGGGGCGTTTTACTAGCTTTTCAAAAAAGCAAATCCCATTGAATTGGATCCCAAATGACCGAGTTGTCCCTTTTTAAAGTCTGACTCCGGTATTCGAAATATTATTTGTTTGTGTGTACATAATGAAAAAAGTCAACTAGAACTAAAGATAGTGAACCAAGAACTGCACAATTCTAATTTGAGATTGAATAGGGTTGTTCATTTTGATACAGTAACATTTATGTGTAGTATTAAGTTCCATAGATACTGTGTATAAACAAAAATCCGGATCCGAATTTTATAACAAAGTGTGATTTCTATATGAAGGAATTCGAGTTAAGCTAGCAATTGCACACAGTGATAGTATATGACAAGCATTAGGTACATGCAAAAACACCCCAAACGATTTTTTTTAAATGGGGGGCGTCCCTCCTCGCGAAATCTCTGAGTCGGCCTTTAATGAATATGGTGATGTGTGATGTGTGTTTTTGTATACGGCCTGTCTTCATGGTCTTCAACACAGTATATCATCAAAAAACGTGTGGTGGACGCAGTACACACCCGCCCCCCCCCCTCCTAGGCGTATATAACCTCTTCAGTGAATTAGACGAGATTTAAAGGTGGTGTCCGATCGTCTTTCGGACACCCCTGATTTACCGAAATAGCGCATCGATTTTGATATCAGAACAAAGGCCGTTTTTTCTAATTGTCGTCCTGAAATGCCCTCAAATCCATTTCCATTTTTTTACCAAGATATAAAAAAAACCCCCGGCCAATTATGGGTTAACCATCAATATTAGACAGTATTGAACACAGGGCTTGCCACCCAACCGCGCACATTATGCTCTTTTCTATCCATCAAACCGCAAGTTTGTTTCCCACGGTACTTGATGGGGCGTATGTACAAGTGCCAGGATCTTATATCAAGTAGAGAACACAATAGACATAAATCGGAACAAGCACCTTCAATGAATTATATTTGATTAAGTATCGTAAAGACTGGATCTTGGCAATGGACGTAAGACAGTTTTTAAGGTAGTAAGAAGGGGAAAACAGCCTTTAATGTATTGATTTTAGTTGATCTGCACATCGATCCTATGATCTTATTTCATCGGTGCTTTTAAAATCTGAAAGGGCAGTTGGAGTTGTACCGGGGGTGCTTACTCAACTTGTTTCAGGTCAGGGATGTGCGGCCCGAATTTGGGGGCTTGGTAACGGCTTGGGAAACAACGTCGTAAGTAGGGGCCATTAGGAACTGAAAATTTTGACAAAAATTTGCAGGTTTGTATGAAATTTGAACTACAATTAGCTTCTGAGGGCAAAAACATTTTCCCCAAAGGGGACCCTTAGAAACTGAAATTGTGCTTCAATTGGAACCCTTAAGAACTGTTGGAGAGGTGCGAAATGTGGTCTGAAGGGCCCCCGCACATACCGTACCTCTTTCCTATGTCATAACCCCCACCCCCCGGGGAGTTGAATGTCCTCAGTGCATGTAATTCGTTTTCTCGTATTTTCCTGGACATGAGCAATAGAATTAGGTCACTTGCACTTGACAAAAACGGCGTTATATCAATGGCGTATGGCTTTGGAACATGGAAAAAGGACTCACCTCATGTAGCGGTGATTAAAGCCCTGACCCACCAACATCCCCTAAACTTCTTTTTGCCATCCAAATAAGTCTTTATTTGCTGGTGTCATTTACTGGATTTTAGTTTGGTTTAAAAACTATATCATCGATGATGGAGAGTGTGTTCAATAGAATTATGTTGGTTTCCCTAAGAGTTAAGAACTACTTGTTTGGTAAGTCTTGAGTGGCCCAATTCTAGTTGCTGATGAATCAGTGGCTGGGTTCTGAATATTTCCAAGTATTACACTCTAATAGGCAGATACTGTCTCTGTATCATTGTCCTTCGTCAATTATTGAGCTCCGGTGGTAGTTTTCCTATTGCAATTTACACGTTCCGACGCCTCACCAAAATGAGCGATAGGGACAACACACGTGTTTTTAATAACTAGCGGTTGCCCGTGCTTCGCGCGGGCTCCCGTAGTTGAGTGAACGGGAGCGATACTGAAAACTGGAAGTTATCAATTGAAGAAGTGACCCACACTAATAATGCATGGCGAGACTGCACAACCGTATCAATGACTTGAGGACTCCCCGGTCGCACAAATGTTGTATTTTAACACTTTTAATACCTTCAAATTCCCGTACCTCTCATAATTCCTATAAGCTCATCATAATAGTTACCGATTTCTATAAAGGAAACGTCAACTGAATATAATACCGTATAACTTTTCCGTATATTTTATTTTTTCCTTTTTTTTTTGTAAATAATTAAAACTTCACTTTATATAATCACATCCCGTATAAGTTTCCGTGTATTTTTAATCAAAAGTAGGCATACTCCCCGTGGGGTTATAGCGTGTAGTTCCCGTTTCCAACATATGTTTCTCATAAACTCCTCAAACTCCCACATAAAGTTCGCGCATGTATTATGGACCCTCCCCCCCCCCCCCCCCCCCCGTCACAAAGCCCTGTCGTTTTTTTGTTTATTATCTAGTGCAGCTATCCTGTAGCTTAGGCCGATATAGTTCCTATTTTCTAAATATTAACACGTCAATATTTCACCCCGTAATTTTCCGTATATTTTTTTTCAAACCCTGTGGGGCGTGGGTAACCCGTATAGAATACATACATTACGACAATCAAAGCGAAATAAACACTCTAACATTATTTCTTTCCCCACACCGTTTGAACTATAACGAGCCTTAATTTATTGCTACCGCATATAGCGTATAAGCGTATCGCCCGTTGGCAGCGTAACTCCCGGCGCAAAGCTCCACGCGCCGCTTAGTAACGCGTACAACAAATGGCTTGCCACGCGTAAAACCACCTGTCACAACGCACCACGCATACGCGCGCTTAGTAACGCGTACAAACAAATGGTAATTTTCATAATAGCAACCGAGCACATTTTCGTTGATTTTTCAGTCATTATGAAGATTCGTCAAAATATTTGCGCTAACCCATCCTGTATCCTCACGCACCTTGCACGTGAATTGCGCAATATGGATCGAAACTGCGGAGCCTTTTGCGAACTACACACATTACATTACCACATACATACATACATACAACATTAGCCAAATTATAGTATGATAATCTTACTATAATTTCGGCTGCTAATGTTGTATGTATGTTGTATATGTTGCTAAAAGGATCCGTCAGTTTGACGATACCATATTTCGCAAATTTCACATGAAACGCGTGCGTTTTTGAGGATACGGACGGTTAGCGCATATATTTGGAACGAAATCCGTTCAGAAACTGATGAAAAATCAACGAAAATGTTGCTCGGTTTTGTATGATAATTGCCATTTGTTTGCACGCGGTAACTAAGAGCGGTATGCGTGGTGGCGTTGCGACGGGCGGTTACGAGTGAGACGCTATCTGGGTACGCAACGGTTACGCGTGATCGCACATGCGGTATACGCAAGTAACAGGGCGCCTTATACATACTGTGTACGTAGTGCCCCCCCAAAAACCACCGAGCTATATTTACTCACGGTGATGTGGCGGTCACAGAAAATAATGATCAAAAACACAGTTCAGTGAGTATGTTCGCTTTCTTGTGATTGAAAGTACTGCGTTAGTACACACGCGGGGAAGAGTAGGTTTGAGATTAGTTTTGAGAAAAAATGAAATGATACGGTAAGTTACAGGATATGAAATATTGCGGTTTTAGTTAAAAAATAGGAAGTAGGCCTACATAGGCAAGCTACGGGATATGCGGGAAACTATACGGGAAAATGAGGTGTGGAAAAAATACGCTCACAGGATGTTGCGAAGGGGGAACGGGGGGGAAAATGCATAAACTGCAGGATGGGATGAAGAAAAGTTTATACGGGATTTGAGGAGTTATGAGAGGAAAAAAATGAGGATATGACATATGAAAAAGTTAAATGGAACTTATACGGATTAAATATTGGCATTTGTATTATTTTAAAAAAATACGAGAAATGAACTAAATTTTGTTGTTATAACTAACGAGATACAGGATATGAGACGGGAAATTGAGTTAACAAAAGTGCTTGTTGACGGGGGAGTTATAACTTCATTGGACGGGTAAATCATACGGGGAGTGAATTGATGAGTGTGTATTCCACTGGTTTGATTATGACGGTGTAGCCATATGTGGTGAATTCGTCAGTTATCGATTCAGTTTTGGTGATCATTTCTGTTTCAGTGCTCGCTTCAGTTCCAGTGATCGCTTCTGTTTCAGTGATCATTTCTGTTCAGTGATCGCTCAGTTTCAAGTGGATATTTTCTATTTCAGTGATCGCTCCGTTCACTCAACTAGCGGGAGCAGCCCGCCGAAGCGCGGGCCTCCCGCTAGTAACAATAATAATAACAACAATAATAATATAATGATTATATAATAATAATTAATATTAATAATAATGATAACTAATAATAATAATAATAATAATCATAATTGCCCCCTAAATAGAAAAAGTGAACCGACACATATTTCTGATACGATGACCGATGTGTGTGGATGATTTATAGATCTAGTAAAAACGCATCATCAATTGTTAACATTGTTAAAAACAATTTGGCGAAGTAGAATACAGTACTAGTACGTTATTTATAATAATAATAATAATAATAATCTTATAATGCGACACAAATTCCCACGAAGGGCTCAGGGCGCCCGGGTGGAGGTCTGCTACAAACAAAACGAGTAAAATCCCGAAACGCCAAGACGGCTTATGGGAAGAAGTCAGTTTTAGATGCAGGAGAAACGAAGTTCTCGGAGAAAACCTGAAAGAACGGCAATGGATCGGCAACCAATTCTCGCGTACGAAACCGGCGCCGCAGGGGATTGGAACCCGGGCCGCATTGGTGAAAGGCAAATGGATGAGCCACTACACGGCCCATCATATTAGTAATACACGAAATATGCAAATACCGAAGTTGAGTTAAATTACTTAAGTCTTTCCCCCTCCCCAGCAGATACAGGAGGAGAAAAATAAAATACTTGAAACCAGGTGGTAGAAAGGAAATGTCATTGTAATTTAAAGGCGACACAATGGCATGAAAAAAATATTCAGACATGATGAAATGGACCTTATTGAAATCACTTCCACCAATTTGAACCTAATTGGGGGTTTACATTTTGTTAAAAAAAGGAAAAAATAACTCAATGTTTATTTCCTTGTACACTTCACTTCTCAAACAAGGATGCTGACATTACTGCCAGCATTAGTTATCAAACTTGAACGCTTCAGTATCAGCTCACACATAATTTGCCTATTGTGTATGGTAATCCCACCTACATTTTTCCACGATTACGACGATCAGTTGGACTCCAAATCACTCCGCAAAAACAAGAAAGGTTGATTGCTATTCTTCCAAAAGTTTTTTGGACCTAAGTTACACAAAATTGTTTAAAACCATACATTGCATGCATGCCATGACCTACAACATATATAGGCCGGTGTTAGCATCCTGCTTAGAATGTTCTTTTACCAATCAGATGACAAGAATCATATATATTTCGGTATATAAAACAAAATAGTGTCTGACTTTTTATTACGCCTCGGGGCATAGTATGGTGCGAGATCCCCTTGGTCCTATAGTGTCAACCATCCCCTCATAGCAGTCACTATCAATGGCATATTAAAAATAAACAACGGTAGGTGTAACCGTGATACAAATTGATGTCTATATTTCATTGCAATAGTAGAAATATATCATTTTCTCTGCGTCGCCTCATGAAATACAAAAGTCACAATTTGACCTCGTTCTAGTTTTTTTTTTAACATCACACCCTTGGCACTATTTGTATAATCTCACGTGCAGTGAAAAGAAAACAATGATATCATGATATATAAACCAAATATTAGCTGCCTATATTAGGTGATATTCGCGCAATAGTAAATATCAATTGGATCAAAGGTTTGACTGATTCAATTCCTCTAGGCCATCGCACCAGGGGCAAAAAAGGAATGCTCGAGAAGAACACTTTGGTTACGCATCTCGGGAACTACTCAATTCGCATAGATCGTACAGTAGTATGTAACTAAACGAGATACAGGATATGATACGGGAAATTGAGTTAACTAAAAGTGCTTTGTGACCGGGGGAGTCTTAAACTTCATGATGACGGGTAAATCATACGGGAGTGACTTGATGAGTTGTGTATTCCACTGGTTTGATTATGACGGTGTCGCCATATGTGTTACTTCTTCAGTTATCGCTTCAGTTTTAGTGATCATTTCTGTTTCAGTGATCGCTTCAGTTTCAGTGATCGCTTCTGTTTCAGTGATCATTTCTGTTTCAGTGATCGCTTCAGTTTCAGTGATCTTTCTCTTTCAGTGATCGCTCCCGTTCACTCAACTAGCGGGAGCCCGCGCGAAGCGCGGGCCTCCCGCTAGTAACAATAATAATAACAACAATAATAATAATAATGATATATATATAATAATAATAATATTAATAATAATGATTATACTAATAATAATAATAATAATAATTGCCCCTAAATAGAAAAAGTGAACCGACACATATTTCTGATAGCGATGACCGAGTGTGGATTTATTTATAGCATCTTATAAAAACGCATAATTCTGTACATTGTAAAAACATTGGCGAAGTAGAATACAGTACTAGTACGTTATATTATTATAATAATAATAATTAATTCTTATAATGCGCCACAAATCCACCGAAGTGCTCAGGGCGCCGGTGTGGAGGCTGCTACAACACAACGAGTAAATCCAGAACGACAAGGAAGGCTTTATGGGAAGAAGTCCGATTTTAGATGCAGGAGAAAACCGAAGTTCTCGGAGAAAACCTGAAAGAACGGCAATGGATCGGCAACCAAATTCGCGTACGAAACCGGCTCCGCAGGGGATTGAACCCGGGCCGCATTGGTGAAAGGCAAATGGATGAGCCACTACACCGGCCCATCATATTAGTAATAAACGAAATATTGCAACTCCGAAGTTTGAGTAAATTACTAAGTCTCCCCCTCCCCCAGCAGATACAGGGAGGAGAAAAATAAAATATTAAACCAGTAGTAGAAAGGAAATTGTCATTGCTAATTTAAAGGGACACAATGGCATGAAAAAATATTCAGACATGATGAAATGGACCCTTCCTGAAATCACTTCCACAAATTTGAAAATAATTGGGGGTTTACATTTTGTAAAAAAAAAAAGGAAAACTAACTAATGTTATTTTCCTTGTACACTTCACTTCTCAACCAAGGATGCTGACATTACTGCCAGCATTTTATCAAACTTGAAACGCATTCAGTTATCAGCTCACACATCATTGCTATTGTGTATGTGCTAATCCCACCTAATCCACGATTACGACGATCCGTTTTGGACTCCAACATCACTTCCGCAACACAAGAAAGGTTGATTGCTAATTCTTCACAAGTTTTGGACCCTAAGTTACACAAAATTGTTAAACCATACATGCATGCATGCCATGACCTACACATGATATAGGCCTGTGTTAGCATCCTGGCTTAGAATGTTCTTTTAACCAATCAGATGACAAGAATCTATATATTCGGTATATAAAACAAATATTGTCTGCTTTTTATTAAGCCTCGGGGGCATAGTATGGTTTCGAGATCACCTTGGGCCTATAGTTTCAACCATACCCCTCATAGCAGTCACTATCACATGGCATTAAAATAAACCAGGTGATACCGTGATACAAATATTGACTGTCTATATTCATGCAATAGTAGAAATATATCATTTTCTCTGCTTCGCCTCATGAAATACAAAAGTCAAAATTTGACCTCGTTATAGTTTTTTTTTTTTTTACTATCACACCCTTGGCTATTTGTATACTCTCACGTGGCATGAAAAGAACACAAGTGATATCATGATATATAACAAATATTAGCTGCCTATATTTAGGTGATATTCGCGCAATAGTAACAATATATCATTGGATCAAATGTTTACTGTTCCATTCCTCGTAGGCCATCGCACCAGGGGCAAAAAGGATGCTCGGATAAGAACTTTGGTTACGCATATCGGGGAACTAACTCAATTCTGCATAGATTTACAGTAGTATGTCAAGTCTAAAAGTTGCACACTTTCTTCAAAATGAATGATGTCATCTCAATTTCCTTCGTTGAATATTAGTGATAGTGGATGTACATTGTACTATATTGAATCCCTTTTTTATCTAGACGTGCAGAGCCATTGCTACTGCCCATGTAGTTGAAAAAATCAGGTTTTATCACCACCCCAATGTAGATCGAATTCTTTTTTACAAAATACATATCCTCGTTTTGAGATAAATAAACATTGAGCTTCTACTGTGTGTTCAATTAACTTTGAGCGCATAAACAAAACTCATGAACGAAAAGTTATTTGACAGGTAACATCTTTGTGTATGACTATAACCCACAACTTGCTGCGTAACTCCATTCAATTTACCGCATTTATTAGAAGAAATCGAACACTATTGGCGTTTCAACTACCATATCTATGAAATACAAGGTAACTGGGCATATCATGGATGAGATTATTTAAAAAAAATATTGGTTTTATAGTAATCTCAGCAATGCACGGTAACATATTACATGTCTTGCATATAGATCGCTGGATATCCTTTACCTTTTTCTTCTAAAAACGCGGTGGTTGAATTGAATAGTAATGAGGTTCAGCAATAAGTTAACAGTCTTGGTTCTTCACATAGATGTTAGGTCACAGCTTGCCAAGCAACGTTTCTTTCATGACTTTTGTTCATCTTCGTGTCATTTTCCAATAAATGATGAAATATACAGTCAAAGTTAGTTGAACTCACAGTAGAAGCTCGAGGTTTATTCATTCGTAAACGAGGACAGCTCAATCTAAATCGGAAAGGTGATAAGACTTGTAATCTTTCCAACTGCGCGGGCATTGTTAAAACAATTTCTCTACATTCCCATATAAAAAGAATCTGAAATGCTTGTCCTTTGAATGCCTAGCGGATTTACTGAATATCAATAGCGATATTATTTGCTAGATTCAAAGTATGATGTATATATCTGGTCACTGATATTCATGGGAATTTTTATTAATTTTAAAAAAGTGCAGATTTTACGATTGACATACCGTAAATAACCGTTGTAAAAGAAGATGTGGTCCACCCGGAGGCATAGTCCGGGATCCACAGAATATAGCGTGAAACTAATCTTGCGTGAAGGGTCAACTGAATCGTGTGCCCTATTCTTCACAGTTAAAAGTGGACTATGAGCCCGGAGGACCATATCTCATGCCACACCGGCTCTTAACCTCCTGCTTGGGCTCTTGGGATTCCCAACATGGATTCAGGTAAGGTAACCCAGGTGACCAATCCAATGCAGAGAGATCAGTGAACTATACCAATGTTTTGGGTTTTTTTCATAGCTGGCATCGCACGCGTACCTATTTCACATCCACAATATAAATTTCTTTAAACGAATCATTTGAATTTTATATTTACCCCCTTCAGTGTAGCAGTGACAATATTCACGATTTCTTAAACCATAACCCCAACTAGGAACCATATTACCATCACGGTCTTCCCACCAGTTTGCCTGATTTCCACTGTTATCCCTGCAATGATAATAAACACATCATTAGAAATGCGTAGGTTACTTTTGAGTTTCGAGTTCGAGTTATTTCTTTCGAGTTTCGGGTTAGAATTTTTGAGTTTCAAGTTGGAATTTAGAATTTCAAGTATATCAAGCTGAAATGAATGTGGTTTACAATTCCCTTTATTGAAATCAAAATTGCTTTTATTGTAGTGGTGATCAGTGACTATTCATCTTTTAAACTAAAAGTACAGATTTTAATGCAAACTGATAACAATAATCATGGGGTCATCTTCTTCTTCTTGCGTATGAGGCAGCAGCTAAATATGTTGTAGACGGTGGAGCCAGCTCACTGTTGATTGGTTGGGGTTGATGTCCACCGGTGGACGAAGGGTAGGGTACTCATTGAGAATTGTGATGGAGAACCACATTGGCAGGCTGGAGATGGTCGCAGCCCCATCGGTACATATTGTTGTTGAAGCGACCGACTCCTGTGCGAATCCGGTTTAAGGTGACCCATTCTTTGCCTGGAAGATTGCTACCAGGTGGTAGTTCTGTCATAGGTGTAATAGTGAGTTGGTCTGGGGTCATAATAATCTTAAGCTACAATCTTAAACTGCAACAACAGTAAATAGACAACACATAGCAAAATGGGAAGAATGAATGTTATAAATTAAGATTAGTTTTTTGAAGTTGTAGATGTACCAAGTGATACAGAGAGCAGTTTAAATGCAAGAAGATAGGCTTGACATATACAACACTGCAAGTGCAATAGATCTGCATGACAATTTCACCTTTCTATGAACACAGTTATGATATTTAAGGGAGGGGTATGGGGTCTGAAGCAGTGAACTTTGAAGTGATTTTTCTTAATTTTCCTAAATAGTGGTATATACATGTTAGACATCATATTGTATCCCATGTCAAAAAGTTTTAAAAATTCACGTCAATTTTTGCTCTGTTGCCATGGTAAACCACGTAAGGCCTCTGATTGGCTAACACTAGAAACGGACGTAACTACATAACTACCAAGCTACTGGGACGAAACTGGGTGGCATGTGCAGGGGGTAAGTACGCAGTGAACCATGAAGCCAGATTTTTGATACCGTTGCATTGGCAACTGGCAATCGACCATCACATAAGTTCCCATGACGTAATTTGAATTTGGAACCAACTTTTTTGAAAATCGGGCTTCTTGGTTCACCGCTCGCCCTATATGTGCTGAATGTGTGTGCCAAATTTCATGTGCATAGCTGTCGTTCTCTAGTTACGTCGTTTTCGTTTTTGGTTTGTTTGCGTATTTTAACGAAAACTAGTTATAGACCTCGAAAACAGTACCAAAATTGAGGGCGCTTTTGAGTGAATATGGATTTTTTTTAAGAAAAAAATATTTCATTTTATACTGAATTATCATAATTATTATGAAGAATCATTGAATCGATGCATCCATGGTCCTTTAATAAATTTTAAATATTGGTCCTTACATATCGCAGTGTTAGAAAACAAAATATATAAACAAATTACTTACCACCCTTGATTTAAAATTATTTAAGTATGGACAATAATATGAGTATTTATTACTCGACTTAGCCAAAATAAATGCGTTAAATGTCGTATAACTTAATATCTTTTAAAATATCTTAATATACCCATTTAAATCATTTTCACATGATAGTATAGGAGACTATTCGTTTTTGGTCAAATTTCGCGACACTGCTTCCCTTTCAGCACTTTGATCAGCCATATCTCGGGAACCGAATGTCCTATGCTATCGAATAAAAAGCATTTTTGTAATTACAATCTACACAATTAAGCCATTTCCATTATCTCATTCGTAAATGGAACAAATTTTTTTACCAGAAAGTCAGAGCCCATACCCCCCCCCCCCTTATAAGGCTATAGACACAATAAGGTATAATTAGGCTATAGACACAAAAGGCGTGTATTTTGTGTCTCAGTATTTGTTTAGACAAAATTCAATATTTAGTGATATCTTTAGACATATCAGTAGGTTTGCAACCTCAGACAACACTTGTATTGATTAATAAAAATTCCTTTAAAAATTAAGGGCGTGCAAAATCGAAATTTCCACTTGAAAGGTTGAATTGGTTATCACTTATAGGCTATATGCGTTATATTTCCTAATAAACTCATCATGATCTTGGAGATCGGAGAGAAATAGATAATGTTCCATTATAAATCATTACATTAATTACACGATTATTCATTTCATTACAACTTTTTAAAGTTTTTTTTTTTTTTAAATGCACTTATAGTTTTAGTTGTCGACAATTAAGCGTATTCTTTCCGGATTATTTTATCACATGAATCGACGTCACTATTTCCTCTATAAAGTAATGTATTGCTATGCGCTCTAGTCCTTTTACCGGAACTACGTATTTACACCCAAGATTCCACACCACTTAATAGATTCTGGTCCTTGCACCCTCTGTCCAAACGTGTTTGGGAAAAGGTAAAAAAAAGTGGGCGTCTAAGTTTAAATTGAAAAATAGAATAACTGGAACTTCCGGGGCCATATTTTGGTGTTAGAATTGTATTTTAAAGTAAAAATTAGCACAATATCAAGACAAAAAGGTGTGTGAGGCTCACTACTGGTAATTACAGTTCTAATTTTACACCCATCCCATAAGAATTATTTTGACTAAGCCACAGGTTCAGAGGGGATCGGAACTCATCGTTGTCTTCATGGGTTTTTTTTTTTCCCCCATGCTCGTAAGCTCGAAACTCCGTGTCACTATGGTTCTCTTAGCCACTCTCTATGAAATATAATTAGGTACACCTGGACAAAATTGCACAGAAGGTTTGCCTGCTGTAACTAGCAGTAAAAGACCTCCCAAACAACATCCAAAAAGGTAGAAAAAGGGAAGCCTGGCAAGACCTGCTAATTTGCATTTATCTTACTGGATGTATACGCCCCATATTTCGACAAAGTATATATAGCTCAATCAATGCAGTTTAAGGGGATTTTCCCTTTTTCTTTTTATATTTTTGAACATGCTTTGCATGGATATGCCTTCAAGGTGTGTAGCACTCTTGAAATTGATATATTAAAAGTGAAAGTGATGGTTCATTATTCAAGATGGCCGCATTTTCCCGCCAAAATTCCATTTTGCATTCTAGATGATTTGTCAGACGACATTCGGGATGGGGAGCAAAATTAATTATCCGTATTTTTCAAACCCTTGGGTCACTAATGTCGGGGGGCACTCCTATGCGAATGTGGGTATATGTGCCTTCGGCAAGTGAAAACTGGATCCTTTCGGTGTCTCTTCACCCCACCCCACGTGGATATCCACCCTCACCGGATCTTTCCCAGATCCTTTCAGATAAAATTGTACCCAAAAATATGGGGTCATTTGGTACACAAGCTTGAATAAGATGGGTCCATGCGCGTATGAAACTTTGAGAAGTGGGCCGATGACGTTAAAACCTGAAGTTAAAAGAGGAAGTGCCTCTTTTCTAAGGATTTCCCAATTGCCATTTGGCCATGAAAGGATATAAAATTGTGCTGCCTGAAATTATAAATTGTTAAAACTGTGCACGTAAGGCCTTGCGAAATTTGAATTTTGGTGTTCAAATTCTGTTAAAAGTGGATAATTTTATGCAAACTTGTTGATATAAGTGGATATCGAGGAAGAGAAATGGGGTACAATGAGTGGTGAACATTTTAAAAAGGGGTCATTTTCCTGGGTAAATAGGTTAGGACACGCAGCATAGAAGGCGGTCAAAAGCATTTCTCGATTTCTCCAATTCAGCATCTTACAGACTTTGACTACGCATCTCTAACAGGGGATGTGAAATGTGCTGGGCACAAGATCTACTACAAACATCATTTGAGAATGCTGCAGATAAGTCAGCCTACATCTAAATGCCAAAGAGACGGAATGAAATACATGACCGTCGATGAGGAAGAGAATCATTAACTTATCTGAACTACACACGGTACCCAACTAAAAACGGTTAGACCTCAAGTACCTCGGGTCCTAGAGTCAAGAGTTAAAGGGCCTTGGCCTGATCGCTAATAGTATCGTCCCCATACTCCAAGATTATACCAGAAGTGGTGTCCACATTTTGTATTTGAAGAAAGCTACTATTTTTCTCATTTACCCTGTGAAATCTTTGGGCTAGAGGATATTTGGTTTGGAAGTTATGAGCAAAAATGTACCCCATTTTTGGTCGACCGATATTAATTTTACACATAGAGATAGAGGGCTAAGAAAATCATGTTTTAGCTCTCACATGAAAACGGGTTGAAATATCAGCGCAAAACTCTACAGATGGGGTTTAGGGGTGAAGACCATTCTATCAAGATGAAAACTTTATTTACTTAAATCGGGTCGTCCCCTTTTGATATATTGTATAATAACCAAAATATAGGCAAAAATTGCACATTTTATGCAAATTAGCATGTCTTGCCATGCTTCCTTTTTCTACCTTTTTGTTATGTTGTTCGGGAGGGTTTGTACAACAAGTTACAGCAAGAAAACCTTCTGTAGCAGTTTTGTCCAGGTCATACCGTAGATTGAGTGGACTATCTTGCTGAATGGGATGCAGAGGTCTAGCAGTCCAAGGTAATGCATAATTAAGCAACTGAGTCGCTTCGTTAATGGGAAATTTACGTTTTAATTAGGACCATTTTGTACATAAACCAATGGCAATTTATTTGGTGGTGTGCAACCCCAAACGTGGAGTGATTTGGTACTGTGTCCATAAAATTCTAGCAGAAAGGCCTCTAGAAAACAATTTTCTGCAATTTCCTGCTCATATCGCGCTTCCTTTCGTTAGGCCTATCTTATTGCGTATAATATCCTTATGACGTAACTTCTCATCTATCCATACACTTTGCAATGTATAAAATTGGTGATTTCTTGCCGGTCCTCCCCTTTCACAGCGACGAGAGCACAGATTAGATGGACGAGAGTACTTACGCCCGCTATTTGATATCAGTGGTCAGAAGAGGTCATGTGAGGTCATATCGTGATTTTATATGTCCCCTAGCGGATTTACGCACAGTTCTTCCAAATGCAATATTTTCATCCAAAATTTAAATGTTCATTGTGCAAAAGACAATCAGACGTTGATTGAGTAACCAAACCAGCCTCTCGTTTCCATCAACGAGAAATGACCTCAAAATCCATTCTACTATTGCGAAGTTTCAATATTGAACCCCCTATACTAGAATACAAATGTATCCAAGCATTAAACGGTCGTCCTGCTATACCGCGTACTGATACAGGTGGCGCGGTCTATCTTACGATTTGGGTTGGTAAAATTTAACCAATTTTCCCCGCTTTTCCTATATTATACAATGCAGTCAATTCACACTTTCATTGACACCAATGTTACTTCCTAAGTCCAACAAAAGTCGACAAGATATAGAATAAAACCGTTGGCACGTGATTTTTAAAAAGAAAGGTAGTATCCATGATTTTTTGCCTAACTCTTTTAGCTTCGTCTTCTCCTTCCCCCCCCCCATTTAGGTCCCTCCCCCCCCCCCCTTCACACACACAAACACGATAAAGTCATGCAGTAAGCACTCCATCCCCTGACCTGCTTGGATTGAGTTGACACTCAATAATATTGGCATCCTTGTAAAGTTGTTTAACACGTAAAATACATTTAATGACATTTGTGGACATATTGGGGAAGTTACGGGTTCAAGGTCAAGTCACCTCAAGGGGTCCTTAAGGGGATCACCATCCGTTCCGAATACGGAGACCGTCTTGTAAATTAGATCTGTCCCCCGGTCTAGTTTGGTACTGTCCGCACTTAACTAGCAAGCCGCTAGAAAACATTTTCCTGCAATTAATTTCTGCTCATATCGCCTTACGTGTAGGCCTATCTTATTGAGTATATATTCTTCTGACGTAAAATTTCACATCTATCCAGTAACTATCACACATGTAATTTTAGAGGGTACAAACGTACGCCCTCGTCTGTTATCATTAAAAAATAACCCAGTGGGGTTGAGTCTCAGCGCCACAGTTTTGGGCTAAGAAAGTATTTCTTGACAAACGTATAACCATTCCGAATTTTCGTCAAGATCGGGGAGGACACCCGATGTTCGATACTAGATGGTTGGAGATTTTGCCATGATGGGCTCTATGGGGAAACACGATGGACCTAGGGAACAATCCAAAAGTCCACTTTTTAAAATTTTTGCCCAAATTTACCTGATTGATTCTGGTCATTTCATGAATAGGTGCATTTCCAGATTTTTTTGTCTTTTGGTAATAAGACGTTTAAACATCCTCTACAACACACCCCCCCCCCGTCAAGATAATGGTAAATTTTAAAAAAACCCAAATGGCGTGTCATATTACAAACACAAGGACTGGTATTTCAAAATTTCGGTCCTATTTGGACTTCTTTGTACCCTACCTAAAACCAAAAAAAAGTGAGACATAAAATGAACAAATAGATAAGAAAAGTGTAATTTTAGTGGGCAAATATTAAATTGGCGTCTATGGAAACACAATACGTGACAGATATATTCAAAACTATTGTCATATTGGACATACCCTGCATGGCATTCAAACATTATTTTATTACACAACGATATTTTCTCAACGATGTTGGAAGAATGGCTTAAATAATGTTCACCATTTAAGACAATATTAATTTGGGAGTGAATGTAAAATTTTAGAAAGATTGATCTTTTAAGATAGAAACCTTAAAAAGAAGGTGCTATTTTGCGGGTGTTTTGAAATATGCATATCCATACACGTACACATACAACCACTCAACAAAAAAGCTGCGTAAAAATACAGATTTGTTTTCAAGAGACACTAGGGCATTTCCTGAAGAATTAACCCTCTATTTATGTTTATTTTCGAAAACGCCCTTTTTTATTTTATGCTTTTACCATTTAATGAAATCACACCTTATTGAATAATCGAATTAGCAGTTTTTATGTATACACAGACATGGGTTAGATTTTCTAACTTCAACGAAGAAAATACCAGCACGCTTTCTGCTTAAGCCATTTCTCTTCTTTGTTTCCAATAAACTCTCAAAAACGTTCTCCATAGGCGATTTACAACTAAATTTGTATCGTAAGAAATTTCCTCGTGTTCCTTAGAGTTCAATCTTGATTAAAGTGATTATGATTAGTTAGTTGAATCCCATATAAAATAGTCTCTCTCGGTATGGATATATATAGTATAATAATAATATAATATCCAAATTGTCACTTATAAAGCGCTTCAACAAAGTTCTCAGCGCTGTAACCTACGCCAAACAAACAACAACAGCACCAAAAAGACAGTTTTTCTTAATCTATCAATAAATGAAATACAATATAAAATTAAATTTTTTAGTTTTTTCGTTTTTTTTAAATATAATTTATAAAAGGATAAGGAAAGGGTTCAGCATATGACCAATTTGCCACCCCCCAACTAACTCACCTGATAAAAAAAGTATGTCTTCCAGTCTAGTATTTGAAAGTAGAAACAGTTGGTGCATTTCTAAACCGGGAGGCTGTTCCACATACTGGAGGAGCGGTGCAATGGCAAAAGCCCGGTACCCATAAATAGTCTTACTTCGTGACCAGCACTTAGAAGGTCCCTTTCGACGATGAGCGTAGAGAATATGCTTGGATTATAATCCGAGATAAGTTCCTCAAGGTACTGGGGAGCCATACCATTTCGTATCTTATAGGTAATGAGTAAGATTTTGAAACGGATGCGGTCTTTAACTTTTAGCCAGTGTAGATTGTTTACTCTCTTAATTCCTTAGACTTATTTTTAAGTCTAACGAGACTGGAATTAGTGACAAAACCTTTTTTGGACTTAAACAATTTAAATCCGTGAAAAGGCTTACTTAAAATAAATTCTTTTGATTTGAATGAGTTAAAAACAGTTTATTAAATCATTTAAAGATTTATATTTGAATCTAAAGGAATTGTTTTTAAATCCCAAAAGGTTTTGTCACTAACTCCAGTCACCTTAGACTTAAAAATAAATCTAAGGAATTAAGAGAGTAGAACAGGCGAAATGTGATCATATCGGTTTGTCAAAGTGACAAGTCTCGCTGCTGAGTTCTGTAGACGTTGCAAAGGGGCAATTTGACTGAAAGGAAGACCATATAACAGGGAATTATTACAGTCTAATCTAGTGGACACAAAAGCATGAACCAAGCGTTCTGTGGTAGGTTGATTAATACCTACGGATCTGTCCAATCTTGTAGATTCTAAAAGGCGCAGAGCGTGCGATGTTCCTAATGTGATCTTTCATTTGAAGTGTCCTATTCAGTGTAACACCAAGATCCTTAGCAGAGTCGGCAGTGTTGATTCTGGCATCACCAATAACAATAGCTGATAGACTGGACAGCGTGCGATACTTAGAATGAAAATGCACAATCTCCGTCTTCGAATCATTTAGCATAAGCCCACTGGTGATGGCCCAAGTTCTTACACAACAAAAACGTATCACTAAAAAATTTCAATAATGTAGTTCCACAACTGATCAGGGACTTACACTTGCATAGTGATCTCTATAGTAGAAAAACACTTACCTAATTCCAACATTAACACACCGAAACCCCATGTATTGTAGTGCATATTTGGATTTATCAGCAAGAGCAACTAACTGCGCTATTGTAATTCCATTATCATACTTGAGGTCGATTCTGCAAGTGCCCAACCATTGCAAGTATTTTCAGTATCATGCCAGACTTCGTCTCTATCATGACCAATAACTGTTGTACCTGCAGGGAAAAAAGAAACCGTTGATTTCAATGAATTAGTTAAGATAAACAAGAGGGTTCTCCGGTGGTGCCTCGAAATTTGGTAACGCTAAAAAAGAGTAGTTTTTGTACCGTATACTCAGTGCTTCTCTATGGAGGGCAGAGCAGCGCAGTAAAGAAGAATGAAGCAAGATCTTGGCATTTCCAATAATTGAAACTAAACTTTTCAATATCAGAACTGACCTTTGCCGCAAAAACAAAAGAAACCATAAACAAAAGAATGTGCGTGGAGAATGTGTATTCTAAAGACAGCTAAAACAGTAACAATCCGTGGATAAAATGAAAAAGTGATACAAAATTTTTAATCGGCCATAACTCGGTAATATGTGTCCTTTTGGAAATTGTTTTTCGGTGTCGGAAACCTAACGAAATGCACTTTACAGATGTGTATTAATTTGTATGGTTTAATTTTTCTGTACCTTGAAATAGAGGGCGCTTTAAGGGTTTATTTTTAGACACCTGGTGGGGGGGGGGGCTGCGTGACTCATTATAGACTTAGTCACATGGCACAAAACACGTGACATTTGCAGTGCGATGGTATTTTGCACTGTATGTCGGGAACGCATAACAATGTAATGTATGGTTGCCAGTTCCTGATCTCTTTTATAAATATATTAAGTGCTACGTGTTGTATAACCCATATTGTCTTTTAGCTATAAAACGCGTATTCGAAACGAAGGCTAACGAAGATTTTGGATTGACCGAAATTCGTGCTCATGTCCATACTTTTCTTACAAAGAGTTATCTACTATTGAGAAATGCCCTCTGCACTGTTTTTTTTTTCTTTCCCATATTGACATAAAGTGAAAAGAGGACAGAAAGAGGTTGCCCACCTATAGGCGAGGCGGAATAGCTAAACCTATCGTGCCTTTTGTGATCAAGCATGAAAATTTGGCACAGATGTAGAAAAAAGTAGTACGAACAGATCAAGATCATGAGCCATCGCAATTTGCATCCCCGTCGGCCATTTTCCAAGATGGCCGCCAAAATGATCATTTTAGGCATATTTTGTTAATATTTCAACACCTGCCTTTTACTTATGCCTATACTAGGCATAAGAATATGCTACATGCATGTTACAATGTTTGCCCTATCACAGGCCATTGCGATATGTGTCCCTGTCGGCCATTTTCCCAGATGGCCGCCAAAAGGACCATTTTAGGCATATTTGAGCTAATAATATTCAACACTGGCCTTTTACTTATGCCTACTACTAGGCATAAAATATGCGAAATTCATGTTACATTTTTTGTCCATACAGTCCATTGTAAATATGTTCCCTGTCAGCTATTTCCAGATGGCCGCCAAAATGACCATTTTAGGCATATTTGCTAATAATTCAACACTGGCCGGGCCAGCACACGCCGTAGCGTGCGATCCCGGGTCAAGGAGCCCTGGGCCCGAATCCCACCCGACTTTGCGACCTTTTCTTGTTCCCCTCGTCCCTCTACTCCTTCAGTTCCTCAGAGATAATGCCTAAAACAGCTAGAAACCGCCCGTCCGGGTTCGGTTTATTTAAGCACTTTTTTTCCCATATAGGGGCCTACTAACCCGATACAGCTAAATCTCACAAAAAAAATCAACACTGGCCTTTTACTACTCTCTACACTACGCATAAAAACCGCTAGATATCTGCGACAATGAACGTCTAATAATTTAAGGTTACAATTGTAATTCGGGATATTAAAGGCTTGTTACGTAAATAAGACTTTGCCATTTTTGCAATCGCAATTTCAAAATTTGATGATAATCATAAACATCATACATTTAGTCCGCACAAGCTCCAATTAAAGTGATAATTCTCAAACTAAGTTTACCCCCAAAACAAGAAAATACCTGTGGCTTCAATGATATTGCATTGGTATAATTACAGAATCACTGCGAATCATTTCTTAACACAAATTCAAGATAATCCTCAATGTCCTGCATTTTGATACCAATTAAAGCAATCCGACATTTGCTGGAATGTAGTTTGATGTTCATCAACATTATCACCTACAACATGTGTCAAACTAGTATATCACTTTATAACAAGTCCCAGGAATATCTTGTACCATCAGAATCTATACCCAAGTAAAGAATAAAAACAGAGCTACTTTAATTCACCTGGTAAATTTCTTTTGTATTTATTTGATTAAGTGCGGTTTATTAGGAAGTTGTCATGCCTTATTGTGTCAAAGGCTTGCGTGCTTTGGTATGAGCCCTACCAAGTAAATTCAAAAAAAAAGCTTCCCAGTTCCAATGCTAGTTACAGTTCAGTTCTGGATCAGCTTGGATCTATGTAGAAATGTAACAAGCTAGACAACATCTGTGTCTACAGTCTGGACAAGTATTTTGTTATGGGTATGCAGTGTACCATGAGTCTACAATCAATCTGTGGCTATAGCCTCTTTGTGAGAGAATGAGAATAGGGGACAGTATCCCCCATACAAGTTGGCTCGGAACACCTTCACCATCATTGATAACATATCTGGTTGTTGTGATCAAAACGCTGTTAGATCTAGGGGCACTTTACCCGTAAACAAAGGTCAACGGATCTGCCTCGGATTTTTGAAAAGTGGCAAACCGTAAAAATAGGGCATTTAGGGATCATTTAAGGGATATATTCCTATATCCCCCGGCCAAATCCACACATGAGACCTTACGAAATGCATGGAATAAATGTCTTAGCAGCAACATACTTTAGCATCTAGACGATGACTGCATCTCAAGAACTAGAGCAGTTGTTCCAGAAGTCCTCAGATTGTGCCTCGTGGAATTCAGGTTTCCGTGTCGATTTTGACAATTGTTCGTATGCAAATGTTACAACAGAAAAAATACTCCCTTTATATTAATCAATCTCAATGTATCTACAATAGAGGTCAGAGTGCTGATCCCCATACCCTGTAGGCCCCATGGTACAAGGTCTATCAATGCGTGCACCCAGCCACTGCCCTGTAACCAGTCTTCCAAGATTCCTTAAGATTGCCATTTATCTCAATATGAACCATCCATGAGGAACTGATGACAACTTTGTTTTCTCCTTATGTTCTGCCATTTCCACTGGTTTGCTTTGCCTAATACATAGTTGCTGATCAAAGGCGAGTACTGGTGCTTGTCCTGAATTCAGATGTTTCATTGTATTCAAGATCACATCCGCAGAGTGCTATGATCATTTGCCACTGCGTGAGAACTCACATCTTCGTTTATTGATTATGATACAAAAAATCAGGCTTTGCCATGGCGCAACATATGACTAATCACATGATAAGTTCAGCACTATTCTGTAGATATGTCCACTTTTAATGCAATGCATTCTATCCAAAAAAGCAGATAGGGGCCTATTGACCACTACACTTACCTGAGGCAAGACTGTGGAAATTCATGTTAAAGTGAACTTCAATTCCAGATCACTTTATTTGGACTAGGAACAGTGTCTCTAGTAATCAACTTATGTACAACTGTAATTCACAATTGTTTAGTAACCTTTTATAGGCAGGGTGATCCCAAATTTTGTAAACAAAAGTTCGGATAATTTCAGCCAACACTTTTAACCAGCCTCAAAAACAAAAATAACTGCATATTTTGAATCCTCCTTCAACACTTCCTTCCAGAAAAATCTACCGTGACCTAGTAAGATAAATACTTCCCAGTTAACATTGCTCAGACAATTTGGAGAACGTTAAAAATGCTGCTTTTTGTATGACTGTACATGTATACGGTTACAGGGGGAATGCTTTAGTCTCACTATCAAAAGTTGAATCCACTTTCTGATGACATTGATATATATGATTTTATTCAATAAGTGTCTTATAAAGAATATGGCTTTCTTTTGATACCAAATAATTTAAAATCCACCTTTTTTGACACAGTTGTGAACTTTTGTAAACGGAGATGCCAAACCGCCAATAGTTTATACGGCGAGCCGCTGCCCCACCCCTCCACCCTCTCCCTTGGGACTGTGTTGACTGTCACAATTCGTTTATCAAGATAGCGTAACCAAACTTCACACAGAATCAGATTATTAAATTAATTCTTTCAGTTTTGAAATGAGATCAAAATCACTTCTATAAAGGTATGACAAGAAAGCACGTTTTGATTGTAGTGAAAAGTTTGGATCGCTTCCACCCCATTTCTGTTGTTTTTTGCCTGAGTTCAAAACGCCATGGCCACGAGTATATGGTTGCAAATTAAAAATAGCTTTACAGGCTAAATCATGCATTCTGCTTTATTTCTTAGAGTAATAGCTGTGACGGTTACTTAGCAATACCCAAAAATAATTATTTTAAGTTTTTTAACTTTTTTAAAAAAATCTGTAATTCTTTAAATAACCAAATAAAATGGCTTTTGGCGGCCATTTTGAAAGATGCATGTTTGATTTAAACTTATCGCTTTATCTCCCATAACCATGTTGTTCAATTTAACTTGTCTGTTAATTTTTCAGACCATTACAATAAATTTTGTAGGTATCATGTCACCGGTATTTTAAACTTGTATGCATGTGATAACAATAAAAAAGCAACTTTTGGCGGCCATTTTGAAAAATGCTGCCGAACCCGTCCAGAAGTAAAAACTTGAAGTGGCTCAATTGATCTCAATATTTTAAAGTATATATACTCTACGTATATACAAATCCCTGCTTTTATCACTAAATGCACGATTGTTAAATATATTTTAGATATGCCGCCTCGCTACTACTATTATGTTAACATAAGTGCCACAACAAGAAAACACCCCAGTAACATTAAACAACTATTTGACATATTAGGTAACGGGTTATAAAGGCTCGACCTTACAACAATACACTGTTCTTCAACAACTATGCAAGCTAATCACATGGGTCATGTTTTGGCGATTGTGTAAATGCCTGCCAATGAGAAGACTTTGATTGGTACGTCTTGGAAAGACGTTCGCCTGACCAAATACCTTCCTGGAGATTTCTGACCAACCCATCACAGATTATGCCAATATCACATGTTGTTGTTTACGCACTCCCTTTTATTTTTTACACACCTTTTGCATTTTTGGCACACCCTGAAGCATTTTAAGCTTTATTCTACCTTTTGCACCCATCGGCAAGCCCCCTACACAAGCCATAGACGCTTTTGTGCCTTCACCGCCTCCAAGTAGTAAGAAGCAATCGGGCGAGGTATGCGAATACAAAAGCCAATCATGGCGGCGTACAGTGCAGGTACAATTTTCGAAAGTCAGCTCGAGCTCGAACGTAAAGCACTCGAACTCTAAAGCACTCGAACTCTAAAAGCAACTCGAACTCGAACTCCAACACTAAAAGTAACTCGAACTCGTACTCGACAACTCGAACTCATAAAATATTTTACACTTGCTATGACAGTCTCTGTCTCAGTTTCATTACAAAATCTCCTCTTAAATCTTGCTTTAATACAATCTTAGTATATCATGGATAATTTAGGAATAATTATTGACGTCAAATCCGTCGGGTTATGGATTAACCCCGCTGCAAAATCGCGTAATTTCAATAAAACGGTCCTTTCGATTTAAATATTCGTGACTAGGCCTAGCCTTTAATCAAGTCTGTGTGTACCGTCCGATATGCGTAAAGGGCCCTTCTACCGTTAAGTCTTTTTTGACAAAGACTAGCTCTCGGGTTACGCCGGAATTGATGTCGTTTTGAATTCGCTGCGGCCGCATCCGAGTTCATTTGCTATGGAGTAATACTATACGTATAAGTACGGATTTACAAATAATTGGTGTGAGTAGGATTCGAAACATCGACCTTCAGATTAAGAGCACATACCATTACCAACTAGACCACAGCGGATTAGCTGCCAAGGTGGTGTTAATTCAATATAAACCTTTCACGGATCAAGGTCATCTCCTAGAATACAATAGCTACGTCAAATGACCACAATCAAGTTTTGTACATACTTTATTGAACTTGACTGAACCGAAAATGTGATACTGCTTACACCTGTTTAACTACGGAAGAAATATTGCCCCCCCCCGGCCTTGAGCCTGATATTTTCTAACTACTCTGTAGTCCAATGTTTTTTGTTTTTTTACTTTACATTTTTTTCTCAATTGTGTGTGTGTATTTTCCCCAGTATGTCCTATCGCAAATAGAAATAAAAAATAGCGGAGGGTAGGAGGGCGCGATAAACTACTAACCGTTGAAGAATTTCCCTTTATTGGAAATCCCCCAACGCCGCAAATCGAGCAGATCGTGTCCTAGCCCCCCCCCCCCCCCCGACTTTATCATGCAGGTCATTGAGGCGCGATAACTACTCCCGTTATTTCCTACGCTGCTACCTGGGCAATTGGACTACTTACTTCACTTAGGGGTCGAGATTGTTAACGTTGGATTCTATGGCGAGTTCCGTCAAAAACTTGGCGGACCCTAGTATAAGTATGATGCATCGTGACCCAATTAACAATGGATAACACGGATTTGGGGGCTTGTTATCCTGGGCGGGTTATCTCCGTGATCGAATTCATGGAGCCTTGTGTCCCCTGTTCGGCTAATGCACAACACACGTAAGTGCCAAGCATTTTGAATAGTTGTTAAAAGAAATCCCACATAATTTTTATTAGAGCATTAATTTGATCCGGTATTCATGTTATAAGTACATATTCATTGTTATTGTGGAGATTAGAATTTTATATGACTTGTAATTAAGCGAGCATCGTGAATTAATCACATCAATTGTGAACGGCATGCATAAGGCAGGAAGCATTTCATAGTGATGACGCCATTGCTTTGTTTTTGATATCATGTTTGGGGCTGAATCCTCTCTCGCGGATTGGTGTATGGGGGGAATGAGCGTACTTGACAAAAACCTGACATGTTACGGCATCCTGTAAATTTTTCCGGGATCAATTTGAACAATTATAGCAGATTTACTTAAGTTTCTCTAACCTCACCCCCGTCAAAAACACAATGCCAATGTGCTCTCCACGGCAGTTTACGCGTGTACCCTCTGAGCTCTGCCTGTCCTGATTCCCGCCCGTTTGACTCTGCACAACAGATATACACCGTTCGTAGCCCGCACTATCGTTCGGCATGGTACCAATTACTACTACTACTACTCTATCTGCTCGAAAAACAGCGGGAAACAGTCACAAACTTCACAGATTCAGTCACAAAAACTCCAAAGATTTAGCATGTTTAGTGCGATTCCATGCGAACATCCCCAAAATTCCAATCAATTGGTCTTTGCATGCAAATAGCTACATTTGAAGGCCGAAGATCGATTGTCAAAATAAGGACCATTTTCCGATAGTATAAGGTAGAGAACTTAGTACTATAACTTTTAAAGATAAAAATCACAAGAAAGTAGATGAATTTCGTGCTAAAATATTACCAACTGATGTTTTTATACGAAGTGAAATTGCATTCATCAAAGATCTGAATTATTTTCAATTAAAAAAAAACAATATTTTCGCCGAGTCTATGCATCCCTTCAACAATGTTGACGAGTCCTATTCATTTGTTATCTGATGATTGACATTTCTTACTATTCGAATCCACAGAATGCAGATTACCTGACTGCAGCTGAAAGTACATAGTCGATTTTTTTTCCGAGGGAGTGGTCACTGAACTTTCGCGGTCACAAACGTTAGCGGGATCATAAAGGGAGCCATGTATTGAATGATTAATATTTCGCATAAAAGTCGGTATGTGTAAACAGTGCCCTCTCTACATGAAGGTCCCTGAGCGTATCTTTTTGCGGTATAATGCCATTGTCATAAGAGATCTAGGCCTAATTAAGCTTAGTTACGGCGTGAATTGCGTCACGATATTAGAAATAGAAGAAAATGACAATAATAATAATAGATAATGATGATAATACTGGGTTAAATAAGATGGGACAGCACACAAAAATAGATTTCAAAAAATGCAAAAATCGACTATGGCATAGTCTAGATATTTTCTGGCGAGGGAGATGTTTTCTGTTAGGTTGGGTTCACATAGGAGTATCCCAGATAGCAAGCAACGTTGGGCCAACGTCGGCAATGGTCGGCACGGTCGCGGTCGGCAAGGCAACGTCTAGCCAACGTCGGGGTGATGTCGAAACTGATCACGAAAGTTACTTTACCTGGGTTGACAGATGGGTGGCAAAGCAACGTTGGCCCAACGTAGGATTACGACGAGAATGTGGGATGTGAACATAGAAGCTGTCATGAAAAATGAAAATAATGTTACATGTATAGGTAAATTTGATTAAATATGTGACCTACTCCCACGAAACCCGGATAAAGTCGGGAAAGTTTCATTTTGAGATATGTCAGATTTGAAATGCCGAGAAAACAAGCTTTAAAATGATGTATAACATGTAAACATTGTACTTCCTTTTGTCCATCAAAATCAATATATGCCTTGAAATTCTTTTGTTTTCTATTGATTTTTTGCAAGTTTATTGATCTCTTTCTCCTAAAGTGCTTTGGCGCTTTGTCCTGGTTTTGTGGGAGCAGGTCACATATGTAGTTGTGTTTGAAAGTTTGGATCATTAAGGTTTCTAAAATGGATTACCCATTTTATCTTACTAAATTTTTAATTTTTTGACCATTTTAATCTTCTCCTGTGGTGCTACATTTAAGTTTTCTTATTTAGTAGATGGAATTAATTGCATTTTTTGCAGAACATTGTATTTGCGGCTTCAAATGAGAAGCGACCATACACAATTAAGTTACATTTTTACCTGTTGACACCATAGAATAAATACCTTATCTTGTCAAGAATAGATTTTGTCTTACTCTTACTGTTCGAACTTGCTTCATTGCACATCAACTTCAAAGCTGATGAAACAAGCTAAACATAATATATTCCTTAATTATATTATGGAGGAATAACTTCCTTTAATAGGAGACAGAACACAACCTACCGCAAGATTTTGATAATAATTGGTTACATTTTGAACAAAGCAATAATTACTAATTGTTGACCCGACACCGGCCCAGCTATAAGCCAACGTTGGCGCAACCTATTTCTGACGTCGAACTTTGTACGTTGGACCAACGATGGCCCACTGGCCAAAATGACGTTTGTCAGACGTCTTTTTGCAACGTTGGTCCAACGTCCGGAACTACTTTGCGCCAACGTCGGCCCAACGTAGTCTTGCTATCTGGGATACTATAATCGGGTATACGGTGCACGTTTTTGCAGGGCACGCGAATAGTTTAAATCGAACGATAGGATTTCCTAATACCTGGCCACAGAGGGCACTATTCGAAAAGGCCATATATCTGCGTATAGTATGGTATAGCGAGAATCGAACATGTTCGATTTTCGTGCAGCGTATACAGTCCTGTTCGGATGTGGCAGCTGGTGTTCAGGTTTTCTGAATTTCCCCTATAAACAATTTATTGTGTGCTTTGGTTGAATAAGGTAAGATACAAACAATGGGATCTCTTTGTCTTGAAGTATCCATTTCATCATCGGCGCCAAAGAACGAGTAGGACGCGCGTGCTACCTTATGCAACTCGCCATGCCCGTATAGCGTATAACGAACACCGAATAGAGAACAACGAATACCGTATACCGTATACTTCTATGTGAACCCAGTCTTATTAACCGAAAAAGACCACCTGATACACCGTACCTGTTGATGTACAGCCGAGAACCTCAAACCTCATCCGAATAGCAGTGTGCCAAGCAGTTGGTATGATACGAGCTGCAACACCAGGCCCTGGGGATGAAAAAGTGTGAGTGACCTTGCTATCCGCATCCGTGTTGCCATCGTATACCTACAAAACAAAAGTATAACTAGATACATTTTTGTGCTCAAAGAGCACGGAACTTAGTCGTGGAATTTTTGCGCATTGTATAATTAACCATTGATCACATAACAGGGTCACTGTAGACCTTTATTTCATCTTTCATTAATCCCTACAAGTTGGAAAAAAAAATAATTGTATTTTGCATATGGGCAATTTGATATTTGGCATATTTTGACCTTTTGACCCCTAAACGATGGGTCACGGAACGGGGTCACTGTGGACTCTTTTTCATAATTGATCGATGCCATCACGATGACATAATTTGATCAGTCAATTAAGCTTCTTTCAGATTTGACCCATAGATGACCCCCATTTGACCTTTTGACCCCATGTTGTGAGCACGGATAATAGATCTTTATCAAGTGGTTCTTGTGACCAAATATGACATTTATACCTAATTTGGTTAATGAGTTATAGTGTTTTTGCATATTAATCATCTGTAAGATATGCAAATGATTGCATATCTTACAGATGACCCTTGGAGCCAATATTCTGTCATATATTTGCACCATTTTTTATCCAAATCGGAGCAACTTAAAACTTTGACCCCTGTACAACTGAAATTGACTCTTTTTATTGTTTTGCTGTTTTTAATCTATAACTCTTAAACCTTACGTTGTAGATAGTACAAACTATACCTTTCCTGAATCCTTATGGCTAGACAATAACATGGTATACTTTTCAGTACGATTGGATCGATTTAAAAATTTGACCCCTGTACAAACTTTGTCTTGACCCCCTCTCCTTAAAGCACCATTTGTGGCACTTAAGAATTATGTTTCGGGGGTCCCTGTCAATCTGTCTACATATTTAATCACTCAAACCTTTTGTACTTGAGATGTATTACAAATGTCTGCTAGCTCCAGGGCTAATACTTTTGTTTTTTATAAATAATAATTTGACAGTAAAATATAGTTCGCAACTTCTTTAAATTACCATTTGGCTGATTTGAGCCGTTTCCAGGGAGAATCGTTTTGGAAAAAAATATAAAAATAAAAAAAAATTAAAAAAACGTATTTGGAATTAGGTTTTGAGCTATGTACTGGAAACAAACATTAAACGGAGTTTATTTCAGATTAAGATTTTTATTTTAACGTATATTGCTCAGTAGATTGACAATCAAATAATAATAAATGCCATACCTTTTCTTCTCCACCGCTAGTGTAGAAGGAGTATACACTAAGGGTATGTGATCGGTGGACCCGCAGTTTATAATTTGTAACCCAAGCGTTCATGTATCCTTGCGTGATAAAACCTGACACCATACGGAGTCCGTTCAACATCACTAGTATCCATTGGTCTTGGTTAAGAGTATTAGTAGACCATGCACTAGCGGCATTAAGGCGGCCCTTTTCTGGTGTCCCAGAACCATCGTTAGAAGATGCGGTTATTTGATTGTCAGGTATACTGCCATCTTCCATCCCCAACGGATCGTTACATTCTAAAAGTAGTAGAAAAAACTGTATTATAATGGGTACTTTGAGGGAATAGCGCGTATTACAATGGATGTGAATATTTTTGTCATTTCTTCCTATATATCTATGTAGAGTATAAAACCTATAAAAGTGTACACTTTTGAAAGTAAATGTTGCAAGGGATTTATGCATCAGTAGTGAGGTTTAGGGTTAGATGCTATTACGTAATGAGTGTATTTGTATTTTGTTTTGGTTTGGTCGATCTATATGAACAAAGGAATTCCCCATTCCAAGATTTGTCTCAGCTTATGAAAAATCATCAAATTGGTCTTTCTTCTATTTGAAAGGAATACGTGCTAGATGTTTACGGTTAAAAATATTTACACAATGCTGTGACACTAGGGAATATGGTTGACAAATGGGGTAAACTTTTGCTAAGATTTGTCAAAAATACACAATAGTCCTATAACGGTAAACACAAATCTGTGCAAAACTTGTTCCCTCCTGACGCCACATTGTGTAATTATCTTTAAGAGTATATGAATGTTCCCGTCCATTGTGATATACACAGCCCACCAAACAAAAATATGCCTATATTAATACTATAATTTGTTTTCTAGATCTATGCGTCCACTCATAGTTCTTCATAGGCTACAGACATAACCTACATTGCTTCTATGGAAAGAACTATATGGTCTTATAAAGGTTATTATATGCATCAACTGCAATATCCTAAAAAACGGAATGATCGGATGATTTTTAAAATAAAGCTGATATTAAATTCAGAAAACGCGTCTCTTTACCCACTTTGAAGGTCCCAATGCATAGCAATAGGATTTTAACCTCCCTTAAGGTGGTATTGCGTAATTTTTAAACTTTTTAGCTGTTCGTTTTCAAGAGTCATTTCTCGTTGCTCAATTCGTGTCTCAGATGGATTGCATGAGGCGTAAGAATAGCAGCCGCAAGGATCTCTCGCATTTCGGCAACACTAAAGACGTGTAAGTTTAACTCTTACACGGCGTAAGATACATGACATGAACAACCTTACAGTTTTTCGAACCACTTGGCCATATGGAGATGGTTAAACACATCAGATGCATCCTTAGACGTGTAAGGTTGCATCTTAAACGTGGAAGGTTACACGTAGAATCTTACACGTTTTTAGGACCACTAGAACCATCATTAAAGTAAAAAAAAATCTTAGATTCCATTCATCGACATTTATCCCATCACAGCTTTCTTATGGGATAATATTTGTTAGAAATGAGGTTTGGATACCGAATAATTGACATTTGCAGTGATGTAAAATTCGGTGCAAAATCGCCAGATTCCCATGAAAATATTTAGAAAATGACCAAATGAAGAAATTATTTACAAAAGGCAAATTCATTTCATAGGTCTGAAAAAAAACACTATTTTCACAAAGATCACACTGCAATTTATCAATCTCATATAATTTGTTGTCAATGTAGAAGCCGCAAAACCACATTACTTTTACTCGCTGTTTTTGAAGTATTTCTATGAATTTCTTATGGATTAGGTCCATTAACAGAAGTGAAAAAGGGGGGGGGGGTTCCTAGGGACCCTCCAAATTTGTTTTTCGCGCTGGCCGCTTTAAGAGTGGTTTTTGCGCCGAAAATAGTCTGTATATACACTTTGTTGATAAAGTTATGGAAAACTTATTCCTCCTATCATTGTCCATATCTGTTTTTGGGTACGTTATTTTTATGTGTAAAATTTATCTCTGTTCTTCCAATGGCCTAGACTATCATGTGAGAGCAAATGAAGAAATGTTATGTTGTGAAAATGTGCCAGTGCGCCGTTAGCACGATCTTAAAACAAGATTCACTGTAAAGAGCATCTCAGATGGGAGATCCGGGGGGGGGCACTTGATTCCAAATGGTGGATATGATGCGTGCACAAGAACACGCGTAAAAAGGGTCTTTTTTCCAACAGGCGAGTACGCGCGACATGATTTAGGGTGTCAAAATATGGAAAAAAGGGTATGTTGTTCGTAACCCCTGAAATTGTGATGTACGCGAGACACAATCATACAAAAATATTGTAATTGGGAAGTAAAGGCAAAAATGCGCAACAAAACTCAGTTAATAAGGGAATATTATCAACACAAGCATGCTTATTGTTTAAGGTAGCAAAGAACTGACAAAAAGACTGTTATGGTAGCGCAAAAACAGACAAAAAATGCTGTTTGTTGAGGGTATGTTTTAGGCGTGGAAAGATGTTTTAGGGTGCATGCGGAAGTCATTGTTAACGCATCATATCCACCTATTAATACAATGACCCCCCGGGGTGGAGATGAAAATCGAATACCGCACCAAAATTGCTTATAAACCCCTTGAGTGTTTTAGCAAAACCACTGATTTTTGTTTGAAATATTTTCAACACAGTGTCGCTTTCAAAACTTCTTCTTTGCTAAGAATAATACTAATTTTAATTGAAAAAGTTGGATATTTCTATCATTGTCTGTAATAAATTAGCAAACTTTAAAAAAACAACTCCGAACTTTGTTGGTAAGGATTATGATTGGAATGGGAATTAGTGTAAAAATACACGTTTTGTCTTATTCTACTAACTCAATTTTGACCAAAAGTGAGACCCTTCAAATGAGCTCTTCCAATGTGTGTTGCCAATTTTCATGATTCATACCCGTTTACCCAATTAACTTCATTATTATGTTTTCAGAATCCTCCATCCTATACCTTTGTACACAGCTTAAAGGAGCATTTCATGATCCACATCCTCGTCCCCCACTTACCTAAAAAAAAGTTGAGATTTTTATATCAACTGAACCGTTGGCCTAAGTATAGTATGTGTGCTTAATCTCAGGTGCAAATTCGATCTACTCTGCAGCTCTGGAAGAAATTCGTAATTTTGTATATATATTCTGTCCATTTACGGAAAACACAGTGGCCTATGGGGCACCTTGATACAAACTTTGCTCATAACATCAAAACGCATGGTCAGAATCAACTTATATTTTGGAAATAACACTTTCTCGTGCATATCTAGTGATCCATTAACAAAAAATGAGGTGGATCACGGAGTATACTTTTAATGGACATGGACTATACAACTATGCACGGCGACATGAGTTTTTGAGACCAAGGGGGTGAAACGCATTCAAAACCAGTCGTCCGTGCTGGGCGCTGACATTTTGAATATTGCACGGAATAATTATCAGTTTGGGTGCTTGTATACCCACATAATGTCAATTCGATACAACAATCCACCAAAATATCAGTTGTTGGATGTTGGGTGCTATTGGGTGGTTAAATTGTGTCCTACACATGGCCACACAACGAATGAAATGACACATCAGTCGTCTTGATTTAAATAAACCGCCTCAATGAATACATCTTTTCACCTAAGCGCGCATTGCATTATGAGAAAAAAGAGTATCTGAGCACAATGATCCAGGTACACTATTATTACACCTGGCCACCTCTAACACATACATTAATTTGTATCACTACCGATTAGTGTATATGCAAAGCGGCACCCACAGTATGTGGAAGAAGCGGAGGCAGCCATTGCTTTCTATTGTTGGTACTCTAGGTTTTCTTTGTGGTCGGCAAAACATGCGAGACGGTGAATTTCTAAAGATTACGTAACGTTTTGCCTCTCTATCTATATAGAACCTCTTTGTTTAAAACCATGACATGAGTTTTAAAAGACCACGACATGAGTTTTTCCTGGGAGGCTACTGATTGGTTGATATACTTTAGGGATGCTCCATTTTTAGGGGTGTCGTGATTTTTATGTCTTGCTGTCTACTGTTGTTGGACTTTTTAGTGGTTCCTTGTGTCTTCTGATTCCATTTATTTTGTGGTTCCTGGTGTCTACTGGTTACATTTTTGGTGGTTCCTGGTTACTACTGGTTCCATTTTTGTGTTGGTTCCTGGTGTCTACTGGCTCCATTTCTTTGGTGGTTCCTATTGTCTACTGGTTCAATTTCTTTAGTGGTTACTGGTGTCTACTTGTTTTATTTCTTTGCTGGTTCCTGGTGTCTATGGGTTCCATTTCCTTGGTGATTCCCGATGTCTACTTGTTCCGTTTCTCTGGTGATTCCCAGTGTCTGTTCCACTGTTGGGGTTCCTGGTGTCTAATGGTTCCATTTCATTGACGCTTCCTGGTATATCGCTAACGTCCTTTTCGGAAAATGACTACCAACCTGACGATCACCGCAAAAAAAGGAGGTAGCGTTATTTTTCTTCTTAGAGCTAGGGGGAATTTCCCCCTAAAACAAGGCTGGGGTCCGCTTCGTGATTAAATGGCATTAACCCTAAAAGAGCCGGGCTTTTTGGACCCATCTCACCGCCGGGGGACGGATTCCCCAGCCCCCACCCCCACTTTTTTATTTTTAAAGATAAGAATAAGAAATATCATATGTGTGGTACCAATGGATAGCTATGACCCTCCAGAGTCCACTGATTCCAAAAAAAAGGACAAACATACCTTGTATGACGATATCAGTAACGTCCCAACATGACGTCATTCAAAAATCCGAAAAATCGCAAAAAATCGCATAATTCATGGTTTTTCGCCATTTTTTCAAGCAAAAGTTGGATTTTTTTGCCATGATGTGTATCAAAGTATGCACACACATGCTCTTACTACAAATAAATCAAATAAATAAGATAAAACATAGTGTAACTGTATCCTTAGCACAAAAAACTGGATTTCTGCTGTTCTGTGTAATATCAATGGGAAATAGCTTTTGTTCGCACGCAGTGCGCGATTCCGTAACGCCGCGTCATAACCCTAAGTCCGATTTTGTTCAAAATGGTCTTAAATCGAGCGCAAGGCTTCAAAGAAGAAAATCATGCAGTTTCGGCGTGAAAAAATAACAAAATTGGTTGAGATACGACAAAAAAAATGTTGAGCCCCCCCCCGGGCCTTTTAGAGTTAAGGGACGTTAGGGTTCCAATTCCTCGGTAGTTCCTGGTGTATACTGGTCCATTTCTTTGGTGGTCCCTGGTGTATACTGGTTCCATTTCCTTGGTGGTTCCTGGTATCTGCTGGTTTCATTTTTTGCTGGTGTCTACTGGTTTTATTTCTTTGGTAGTTCCTGGTATCTACTGGTTCCATTTCTTTGGTTGTTCCTGGTGTCTACTGGTTCCATTTCTTTGGTGGTCCATGTTCTCTACTGGTTCATTTTATTTGGTGTTTACTTTTTAAAAGGTTGGTAGTTCCCATAAGTGGTGTTTACTTGTTCCACTTCCTTTTCAGGTTCTTTGTGTCTAAATTTTATTTTCACTGGTTTTATTGGATCTAATTACTCTAAACTGGTTCACGAGATCGGGTTCAAGTCTGATTCTGAAAACATGAGTTTTGAAAATATTGCCCTCCGCGATTCGCACAATATTGTCAAAATTCATAGCTCGACCGATAAATTCTTGTATCCTACTCAAATCATCCAATACTATATCATACTCGTTTAGAAGAACCACTAGCCCAATACTCATATGGGGTGTACACAGAGTGATCTCTGATGAGCCCTTGTGACATTGACCTTATTCAATTTGTTTTTAGTTTTGCGTCCATCATAGCTAAACGGTAGTACGATATTTTATTGGGCTTGGCTGTTTGAATATTTAAAGTGAAATTGTGTGTTTTTAAAAATTACCAGGAAATTGAATTTTATATTGGCCGTCCTCGTAAATAAAGGTCACACGGGCTCAGCATGCCGCAGGAGTCTTCGAATGGACATTGTGCTTATTTCATTGGCTACTGACGGTAACTGACGCGCTACGTGATCTGAATATATTGCTATAATTTTACCCACTGTGCTATATTTAGAATGATGAGGTTGGTTGTGCTGTCGTAAAGAAGCATGTTTTAAAATCCGGGTGTAATATTCCCGGCAAGATGTTTGGACATGTGGTTCTTCACACATATTATTTGATCAATATGACATATATTGTGGAGCTGGAATGTCTGAACATTTCTCGTACAGGTATGTAAAATCGTCTAACATTTTGGCATGCCTGTTTTAAGTGACCAAGGGGGGGGGGGGGTTCCTATGGACCCTGTTATATAGCCTTCATTTTGTGATTGAAAATAGTATTTTATTTTATTTTCTCAATTTTATTTGAGAAGAGATTTCTCACGGGAAAAGTACTTTGTTACTATAAAAAGAGAAAGGGGAATTCCCCTAGTGTTGTTTGTGCAAAATGCACCTATTATTTACATCAAGCAAGAGTTGAGTGGAATTCCCAAAGATGTAAACTTAGAAACTGAGTCAACTTGTTTATGCTTTAAGATCAAAACATGTTACATGATCTGGGGATTCCCCATGAAGTTATAAATGTGAAATGATGCAATTCAGATGATGTAATTTTTGTGAAATCTGATTTGACAGTGCTAGGTTATGTTATGCATGATGATGGTGTAATGATTATTGTTAGAAAGAGGGATCTAGCTGTGAGAAGTAAAATACTTGTGACTGAAAGACTCAGGGGCCAGCAGTAGTAACCAGGAAGATATAGAGTATAGTTATTTATAGCTAATTTTAATCTACAATAATGGTAGATTTGAGCTTTACATATTGCCAGGATTTATATAATATTGGATGCCGCCGGAGCTTAATAGCTAAAGTGTCTGCTGTCGTCTTTTAAGCCAGAAGAGCTTCAGTTTTGGAATCAAAAAGGGATTCCCCTGAGTTTGTGGTCCTATATATGGACATTAGCGACAGACTAATGGTGGTAGAATACCTGGATTGTATTGCAGGAAATTAGTGTCGTCGAGGGAAAACCTTGTCGTCTTGAACTGCTGGACAAAATTACCTTCAAGTCTCAGAAGATTCGCATGGAATATATATACCATGGATATTTATGTGAACGTATGCGCTGTCATTTTGGAGTCTTCGCTGTGAGGACATATCATCGTTGAACTGCAACGCTTTCAACACAGGACACTAGAGAACTCTTAGTATTAAAAATTGTATGTAATTTTAATATATGTAATATTGTTTTTGGACATACCAAATTCTTGAACCAAACCAATTAAAAATCATTAAATCTGTTTTATTATATAAAATTCAGATCATTTGTGCACAATTTTATTTGTGTTTGTAAGGTATTTCTGACCTTTGACGTCTACGAGACGTCATAACAACCCCAAAATTTTGTTTTCGGTGCACAAAGTTTTAAGGTCAAAACTTGCCCGAAAGCTTGCCCAGCAACTGTTCTTTCATGATTTGTGTTTGCCTTTCTCCTTTTTTGAATAAATGATGAAAAATACGGTCAAAGTTAAAGGGATTTATTGGTATGAATCTATCGGCACATATATAATGAAATATCCCTAAATATGACGTACCAGATGGTTCTCATGGTCATTGGAGTATTCCTTACGAAGAAAACACCATTTTCATGCTTAACTTTCGAAGCAGTAGACGATTTAACGAAGCCGCCATGTTATTATTTACGCTATCGTTTTGCCACAAGCCATGTTTAGTCTTTCACACCAATTGAAAGATGATCGGTGGTAAGTTCTGGCCTGTATGAAAGACTATCGCGTTTACTTTAACATTGAAATTAAAAACACAGCTTTAATTTAACGTTTTCCTTTAAAATATATAAATTTTATCAAAAATGCGCATACATTTGTGCCTAATTTTTATAAAATGAGCCTGGGATTCTTGAGAAATATATTTTTTTTTTAAAAAATTAGGAAACTCTTCTTCATACAAAGAAGCGTTACTCGGTACATTGAAAAGTACGTAGATTGCTGAACCGCGCATTAGTGGGTTTCGAACGCTGATCTCTATACAATGGATTGGAAACCCGGTGTAGAAGTTTTTATTGTCCGCCGTACTCTTAGTCCGGAGATTCTAAGTCCTAGGTTTTATAGTCCGGGGATGTACAAATCTAGAAACTACAGTCCGTCGGACTATAGTTACCAAGATTGAAAGTCCGACACGTGGAGATGCAAGTCCGGGGTGGACTTTCACTCCTTAGGAATTAGTGTCCAAATATGAGACGGACTATCAGTCCTAGTAGAGATTGGTGTGCTGGTTCGAGGTGGACAAACAAATCAACGAGAAGAAACCGCAAACACTGTTTTGAGTGACTGACCTTGATCCTGCTACATCGGGCGAATAGGTCCCCTTTAGGGAAGCATGCTAATCCGAATTTCTGTCGTTCACGACAGAAATTACTAAACATTATAGTATACATAAAGACGGCGTATTCGGCTTATTCATTCGGTTGATCTAATCATTGGTTAGCATTCAAAATATGCAAAAAAACCTGGGTACGAAAAAACATTGATGCGCTTCTCTCTGGAATGTCCTTTAAGTTGGACGGTTAGGACACATTCTTGGTTATCGTATTCATGCGTTAAAAATTGACTCGCTGAATTCAATTTCGTAATGTTCATTGTTCATAACATATATCAGTGCAAAACGAATAAGGTTTTTGGGTTTCGATCATTCACTAAATTGTTTCATAAAATGGAAGTCTGCATGTTTATCCATAATTACCAAACAAACCTTATACATTACAATGCTCTTTTAAAGCTAGAGGTAAATTAACGCCTTCGTCTCCTTAAGCCATTTTTTTTGTAACAAAACTACAACTCCCAACGGGGGGGGGGGGTTACCAACCCGCCTTTGATTTTCGTTACTGAACCTTCCGATTCCTTTAAATTTGTTACCACAAGGGTCAGCTATAAGTTTCTCTTCTTTCCATTGGTATCAATTGGTATCATGAGTACCAAGATCCCCATTTGACGTCATATGTTGAGGGAAAGTCCGAAAGAATACTGAATGAGGTTGTGTCATTTCGCATTTTAGCGACTCAAAAACATTATTATACAATAAAATGCTCTATATATCAACTAGTCATTTTCCATCAGTAGAGAGCCAACAACCGCATGAAAATCGGATATTCCCAACCTTTTGGCGAAAATTGAATTTTCCCCTATGTTTTGTCTATGGAAATTGACAATTTTGCTAACATCCGAATTTTATGACTCATTGTGACATACTGCTAGCATGTTTGTACTCATCTGGTATCAATGGAAAGAAGAGGACCATTGCTATCTTTTGGTGCCAAATCAAGTGCTTGTGACGTTTCTGTGTTGTGGCTAGGCGGTTTTGGTACTTCTCCTCCCGAAGAGTCGGTGGTTGCCACCCCTATCTTCATTTTGGGATCACCCTGTATCTTACGGAGGATTTTTGTTTTTGGATGTTTGTTTTTGGTGAAAAGGAGCGATCATGTCAATTGACATTACGTTAAATTTGCACCAAGAAAGGGCATTTTAGCAAGCCGGGGAAAACCCCTGAAGGGGTGGTAACCCCCCCCCCCTTACAGGTAAGTGAAGCTCTAACATAGAATATAATTGTAATAACTTCTGATATAGTTGGACATTTTGAATTTGCCTATTCGCCATAAATTTCAAATACAATATTTCGAATTACAGTAAAGTTCTGTCAAGTCAGCAAGCATAACTACAAACGTAGTAATACTTTATATCACAACTGTCATAAAAAAATCCTTTATTTTTATTATGAGCGAGGAAAAATCAGGAGGGTTCTAGCGATCAAATTCCCCATGCCCCAGCAGTGTGGCGGGTTGCGAAGGAGGCGGACGCCCCCCCACATTCCAAAAAGCCCAACATAAGCTAAAAGTCTAAAAAAGGCCAGCAAAATAGATTCCGCGAGCGGAATCGGAGCCAAAAATTACTGGTTTTTTTATGCTTCTTTTGTCGAAAAAAAGTTCACATTTTGGTAAAAAGGTAACTTTTGCCAAAGCTAATCCCCCCCTCTTTTTTTTTGGTAGGGAGGCCGAGATTTTGGAGAAAATCCCATTTTTAAAAAATTGCCGCATCCCCTCCCCCCAGAAAAGCCTGGTCACGGCCTGCATCCCTTTTGTAGACCGGGAAGTTATGTAAAATATAACGGTTTTTTATATATCCTTAGTCCCCGATTGACCCATTACCTATAATATTGCACAGGGAATAATGTTTCCTTGACCTTAATGTCCAGTGGACTTTCAAAACTGTGTATCATGGTCCCCTGTACCATGATAATGGCTATTAATGTCCAGTGGACAACTCACTGGGCATCAATGGTCCCCTGGACATTAGAAATAATGGATATTATGTTCGTGGCCAACTAACACTGGGTATCATTGTCCCCTGGACCATGATGGCATCTGAATATAATGTCCATGGACCCTAACACTGGGTATCATTTTCTCTTGACCATGGTATCTGGTCTTAATGTCCAGTGGACAACATAACCCTGAATACCATGGTCCCCTGGACCGAGGTAATGGATATTATTGTCCTGTGGGTAACTAACACTAGGAGTTGTATACCTGGGGACATGCTTCCCTGGGTTTATAGTCCGTGATATTGTGATATAAGCTTCAGTTTCTTCCATCGTTGCCCGGTTAACAAATGACATTGGAAAAAAATCTGCGTTCGTATTTAGACCAGCCATTTCATTTGTGTCAATTACATTAACGCAACTAAAAAATCCGGAGAAAACCAATATACTACAGCACCACAGAAGGATTCGAACTGGTTCATTGGATTCGATCAATTTCATAAGAATTGACAGTACCTGGACCTTGCCAGTTACACCACGGAAGGGGTTGACAACACCACCGCTCGTTTTATTCTATTGTCCTTCCCTTTGAATAGCTGCATTCGTGATTAAAAGAGCATAAACAGATAGGACTTAGGTATCGCGATGACACTGATTACGTTTGCTGCGTAAAAGGCATAAGTCCGGTGGGTATAGGCCGGTTTACATGCACATACGCTAAACATAACATGATGCAGTAAGGGGTACCATTCTCAGGTGCCGTTGTCCGCAGGGACCTCTGTAACCTAGGAGTCATAGTCCGGAGAAGCATTCTTCTCATAGTCCGGTTAGGGCTATTGTTCCTAGGGACAGGGGTCCGAAGGACCCCTGTCCCTAGGAACAATAGCCCGCCGGACTATAATATCTGCCGGACTATATGCGGTTTCACAGCGGGCTTCGTAATTGAGGCACTGACGGCCATATTGGTCATCCAAAAAGAGCCCAAGCAGGTTGTTAAGAGCCGGTCATTTATACAAAATTTGTTCCCATTGAAATGTGAATAAGTGACATAACAGACTACAGAATCAAGCCAATTCATTGAGCTCATTGTATTTGCGCGTATGGGATGGCATGTCTCTAAAACGTGCACCCGGGATACAACTTCTGTCAAACAAGATGCCCGCCCGTTGCTTCATTCATCTAATATACAATTACTGTTGTGTAGCCAATCCATTGTATAGAGATCAGGCGTTACAGTGCGACTGCGATAAAACTAAATATTACGCCACCCCTTTTAAGATGTCCACGTTTTCATGGATTGTTAGAGTTTAGGCCAACTAAATGATATCTAAAACACCCCTCTTTACATTTTTCTCAAATCACTGAGGTTTTAAAAATTGTATTTTTTTTTGGCAATACAAATTTCTAAACGAACTTCGCTCCTATCCTTTGTGTGCTTAACGAAGT
The DNA here is from genome assembly GCA_023653785.1 of Ophioderma brevispina. Classification (NCBI taxonomy): domain Eukaryota; kingdom Metazoa; phylum Echinodermata; class Ophiuroidea; order Amphilepidida; family Ophiodermatidae; genus Ophioderma; species Ophioderma brevispina. Next base: position 1,198 of record JAMKCH010006739.1, on the reverse strand, counting down.
TCACAAGGATGAGGCTTGTGGCAAACTTGCTTAAGTCACGTGATATATTTTCGCTGACTTCTGTTTCGGTATTGCATGCGGCGTTGTAAATATACCACAGGGAATAAACATGGTAGCTTCCATGATTGCTGTACAGTTGTGTACATTTGTCGGAATAAATCTTGATTTTTTTCGCAAGGAATACTCCAATGGCCATGAAAAACATCTGGTACGTTTTATTTAGGGATATTTCATTATATATGTGCCGATAGATTCATACCAATACATCACTTTAATTGAACACACTACAGTAGCTCAAGATTTATGTATTTGTGATCGAAACGTCATGAAAAAATACTCAATCTGAATCAGGGAGGTCATAACACCTAAAATATTTTCAACTGCGTGATACTATAGCAATAGCCCTGCACTGTAAGATGAAAAGAAATCTGAAGTGCCTTTCTCCTCCACGTATTGGCCGATTGTTGAATATCTTTGGTTCGCCGAAGTCTATGTGTATTTTTAGTCTCTGATATTGGGGAAAAGAAATTTAGGTGAAATTTTATTCATTTTCAAGAAAATGTACCAGTTTTATATGCGGGAACAGACGGTTATATGATTTTAATAATTTATTATGAGTTTACACTTGCTTTTGCCCTAGTGCCTTGATGTAGACTACAAAACATCACAGGACATGTCCCATAGTCTATATACTTAGAGAGGAATACGGAAATTAAAATACAATCTTCATTTTTTTACACCTCTTACGTACGTTCATTAGCTGTTGATTCGCTTGGGAATTCACATTTTACTTGAAAAGCAGCTAATCCTCCCGCTCCATCTGGGTCTATCATGTAATTTCCGTTTGTTCGATAGCCATTGTAAAACAGTTCTGAGCAGGATTTTAATCCAAGTGGATTAGTCGGTAGAGTGGCTGCATCTGGAATATTAAGAAAGATAACCAACTTGTAATATGAGGTTTTTTCCAAACAAGCAGAAATACTTTATAGTTTCTTTCAAAAAGCTGCACTATTTTATATGTTCAAGATATTAAATCACAACGCGGTGTGTTCACAACATTTATCAAGGATAGTCAAGACATACCAGGCGCGGGTCTAGGGAGGGGGCGCGCGCCTCCCGGTAATTCTGCAAAATCTTGCAAAATCAGCCCATTTTAGACAAGTTTAGCCTTTCAGCCCCCGGTAATTTTGACGTTTTT